>CANNZV010000491.1:0-274841 GCA_947561585.1 Caprella mutica | reverse complement strand
CGTTAAAAATACAAAATAAAAGTAATACAATTTTAAAATACAAACAGTTTGATTCTTTAAAAGTCTAGTATGACTTGTAGAATCTGAAAATATAAAATCTAACTAAAAATATCATACATTTCTAAAAATATACAATCTACCTAAAAATAGAATACCGATTCAAAAATATAAATCTACCTAAAAATATAAAACCTACCTAAGTTACCGGTCTGCATAAGTCAATATTAAAAGTAACAAATACAAAGTAAAAACATATTAAACAGGACTAGGTTATAACGGTTAAGACAATATTTTCTATATTTTTTTTTTAAAACTGTAGTTGGACATAGGGTTAAATAAAAATTCAGGTAAATTGTTAAAAGCTTCGATAGATCTAAAAATAGTGAAATTTCTTTCTAGCTCTAATCTAATTCTCGGTAAAATTATTCTATATCCTCTGGTTTGATGGTCATGTGCAGGAATAAAATCATTAAAATACTTTTCTAGAATTATGGGATCTTCATATAAAGCTTTCCTTAAAAATGACAATAAAAAATAATTACATACATCTTCAAGTTTTAAAATACCTAATTTAAAATACATTTCATTGGTGGACATTAAAGGCACATTGTTCGCATTTCTCTTAACATTTAAAATTATTCTTAAGATATCGTTAATTAAAATTTTCAAAGGATGTAAGTGAACGTTAAAAGTTTTTCCATAAAAAAATAATACATTGAGTAAAAACAGAATAAGCCAAGGAGTAGTAAATTAAAAGTAAAGAGTCTCTGTTAAAATAAGGCTTGGCTGAATAAACTATTCCTTTAATTTGACTAATTTTCTTAGAGGTTTGGATAATATGAGATTTAAAAGTTAATTTGTTGTCTATTAAGAGGCCTAAGTATTTAAAATTTTCTACAAACTCTACTGGATTATTATTAAAATGTATTAGGGGATAAACACTAGGAGCCCTAGCGTTAAAAAGCATCAATTTGGTTTTATTTACATTTGGAGTAAGTTTATTAAAATTTAACCACTTTGTGAGGTTGTCAATAAAAGATTGTGTTCTGTTAAAAATATTTCGAAAGATGAATCCCTAATGTAAAAAACTGCGTCATCTGCGAATAGAGTGCAATTAAAATTATTATTCTCAGCTAAAATGGTTAAATCGTTTATAAAAATATTAAAAAGCAAGGGACTTAAAACAGAACCCTGAAAAAGACCGGTAACAATTGGTTTAAAATCAGAAGTAATATCATTAAAATGTACACGCTGCCGTCTATTGCTAAGATAACTTTAAAAAGTAGGTTAAAATTACCTCTGACACCGTAGTGATCTAATTTCTTTAATAAGAGATCTTTATCTACGGTGTCAAATGCCTTCTTAAGATCTAGGAAAATGGCTATGCAGTAATAATTTGATTTAAAAGACTTATAAACGAAAGATAAAAAATCTAAAATAGCTAAGTTTGTCGACATACCTTCTCTAAATCCGTATTGGTGGTTTGATAAAATATTATTAGAAGAAATGAAGTTACCTAGTCTAATAGATAAAATCTTTTCAAAAATCTTATAAAAATTGGTAATGTCGTAATTGGCCTAAAATTTGATACGTCATGTTTGTCTCCCGATTTAAAATTGGAATGACTCTAGCTATTTTAAAACAGTTTGGATAGCTGCATGTATTAAAAGAATTATTTAAAATATCTGTTAAAATAGGACTAATAGTACTTACAACTTCACATAGTATAGAAGGTTTGATTTCATTTTTATGACCAATTTAGTTTTTGAAGGATAAAACTACATTTCTGACCTCAGGCACTGTTTATAGGATTAAAGTACGGGATATTAAAGTTATAAGAAGTTAAAATTCTAAAATGATTATCGGTAATTGTAGGTAATTGTTGAACGAGTTCTTCAGCTATAGAGGTAAAATAATCATTAAAAATATTGCACATTTCTTTTCCTGTTTAAAAACTGTCCATCCTTTTTAATTTTTAATTTGTTAGTTGTGCATTTCTTCCTAGTATTGAGTTTATTTGTTCCATATTTTTCTAGTCTTTTTTAACAAATTCAAGTTTCAATTGGTAAAATAGGTTTTTGGTTTGTCTGATAACGGAAGTTAAATATTTTTAAAATAGGTATAGGAGCGTTTAAAAAATTAGTCCTCTGTTGGCTAGTTTTAAAAGATTATGTTTTTTATTGATTAAAAGTTTAGATCGTCTGTCATCCACTTAGGGCGTTTCATGTTGTTTTTTAATTTTACTTTTTTTAGAGGGAATGATTTATGGAATGCATGGTATATTCTATTGGTGAAGTTTTCGGCTTGGATATTTGAATCAGTTGATTTGTTGGTGTGAAAATATTGTGGACTAATTTATTCAGTGAATGAATTCAAGTTATGGATACTATCAATTTTACGAAAAGTTATAAAATCATCTTTGCTTTCAGTTTGAATTTTAAAATAAAATAAAATCGGCCTGTGGGTCAGAAATGTCATATTGAACAACTGCAGAATTGATATGGTTATGAGGAGTAAAATTAAGCCAGAAGTGATCTAAAAGAGAGAAATGGTAGAGTTATCATTTGGGGAATATCTAGTAGGCTTATCTATTAATGGATAAAAAGAATGGCCTGACATTACAGTTATAAAATGGTTTATTTATTTATTAATATTAATTAATTTATTAATATGAAGAGTAACTTTGATTAGTGATCTACGCGAGAGTTGTATAGTGCTCTACGCGCGTAGATCCCTCAATAATTATGCAGAATAACACCAAATGTAAAGTGCTCTACGCGTGTAGATTACTATAAAAACGGCAAATCGTGACACGTAAAGTGATCTACGCGCGTAGATCACAGGCGTTGCAAGTGAGTGAATGAAGAGTGATCTACGCGCGCCAGTGTTATGCGTAGATCATTATTCACTGTATGTGTTACAGCGTGTGAAGAGTGCTCTACGCAAGTTATGTTACGCAGCCTCTGATTGGTTGAAATCCATTTTCTAAAATATTGCTCATTCATTGAAAACTATTTCAATGGTGGACTGTGATAGATGTAACTATAAGAAAATTAGCTTTTTATTGAGATTATAAATGTAAATTAATGTCAAAAAAATATATAGTTTATAATGAAAAATTTATGTACGGAGAATTATCTTTTTTCTTTCAATTATTATTATATTTTTTAAATATTTAGTGATAACATATTTCATAAATATTTATTATTTAAATTAATAACTGGTCAGCTTGTCAGCTTCTCCAATATTAATCTCACAGGAGAATATTTGAACATTTTTAAAATATTTTTTAATTTGTGGATATAAGTTTTAACGAATAGGAGTCAATTTATTTCAATTACTACTGGTTCAAGCCAAATTATTACAAGTTTTGACGCAAAATGTTATGTTTAAAAAGAATATATCTCATTATTAACCTTAAATATGAACTCTTACTAGTTTTTTATATTTAACTTTTACTAAAATTTATATTAGAGATAATTTACTACTAAATATACTAAATATGTTAATATATATAATTATTACTAAATATACTGAGAATACAAATGAATGCAACTCAACACTCACCGTACAACTCACCATTCACCATACAACTCACTACTCATCATTCACCATACAACTCACTACTCACCATACAACTCAACTCTCACCATACAACTCACCATACAACTCACTACTCATCATACAACTCACTACTCACCATGCAACCCACCACTCACTACTCATCATACAACTCGCCACTCACTATACAACTCATTACTCACCATACAACTCACCACTCCCCATGCAACTCACTACTCACCATAAAACTCACCACTCACCCTACAACTCGCTACTCATCATTCACCATACAACTCACCACTCACCATACAACTCACTACTCATCATACAACTCACTACTCATCACACAACTCACCACTCACTATACAACTCGCTACTCACCATACAACTCACCACTCCCCATGCAACTCACTACTCACCCTACAACTCGCTACTCACCATATAACTCACTACTCATCATTCACCATACAACTCACTACTCACAATACAACTCACTACTCACCATGCAACTCACCACTCACTATACAACTCGCTACTCACCACTCCCCATGCAACTCACTACTCACCCTACAACTCGCTACTTACCACACAACTCACCATGCAACTCACTATTCACTATACAACTCCCCATACAACTAATTACTCACCACTCACCCTACCACTCGCTACTCACCATACAACTCACTACTCACCATGCAACTCACCATTCACTATACAACTTATTACTCACCATACAACTCACCACTCCCCATGCAACTCACTACTCACCATTCAACTCACCACTATCCATGCATTCCATCATGCAACTCACTACTCACCATACAACTCACTACTCACCATACAACTCACTAATGACCATACAACCCACTACTCACCATACAAATCACTACTCACCATACAACTCACTACTCACCATACAACTCACTACTCACCATACAACTCACTACTCACCATACAAATCACTACTCACCATACAACTCACTACTCACCATGCAACTCACTACTCACCATACAACTCACTACTCACCATACAACTCACTACTCACCATACAACTCACCATGCAACTCACTACTCACCATGCAACTCACTACTCACCATACAACTCACTACTCACCATGCAACTCACTATTCACCATGCAACTCACTACTCACCATGCAACTCACTATTCACCATGCAACTCACCACTCACTATACAACTCACCACTCCCCATGCAACTCACTATTCACCATGCAACTCACCACTCACTATACAACTCGCTACTCACCATACAACTCACTACTCAGTTCTCACCCTACAATTCACTACTCACCAAACAACTCACTACCAAAATCTTCCATTCATTGCCCATCCTGAAATGTTTCATTGCCAACCATAATAATCCATCATGGCCAACCAAAATAATCTATCATCGCCCACCATAATAATATATCATTGTCTACCATAATAATCTCCAAAATCCACCATTTTAATTGGCATTTCAATATATTTCATGGCCCACATTTTACATAAAGTTTATTTACATAAATATCATTTACATGAATACATCTAAATACCCCTTTCTTGGTTCACGTCCCTAAATGTTATAGGGACGTGCACTAGGAAGGGGGTATTTTTAAATTAATTTATCTCAAATTTCATTAAATTTCATTTGAATAAATATGTTGCACAAATAAATATTAATTAACAGAAAAATTAGTATCTTAACTACAAATACAAATAATACCAAAAAGGAAATTTGAATTTGAAATTCAGCAAATTAAAGAATATAGATTTGGATCCACAACGTGCAAAAAGTCTATGGGAAAATGTAACCACATTCTAAAAAATGTTTTTTTTTCAAATTTCAATATCATCATTTTTGAGAATTAGAATTTGATGAAATGGCCTGAACAATAGTAGAGTGAAAAATTCTAAGCAAGATGAAACGAATCCTATATCTCTAAGTCGAATAATTAGGGGATTTTGATACAGTTTATATTTTAAGAGTCTTTTTCTTGGGGGGTGAAAGTTAAAATAGTGACCGTACCCTAGTTAGTTAGGTATGTAAGAAATTGTATTTTTTTAAATTTTGCGTGTATAATATAATTATTGAGGTTAGTATTAGTATTACCTAGGTAACAGTTTGTCAAATGGTATTCAATTTTTGCAAGAAAAACTAACATTTTCTTGACAATGCAATAATAATTATTAATCTTTAAACATAGATCACACTAAGCTTTACACTGAAAAATTAAATTATAATTCTTCAGTAATACTTGTATCCCCATTATTACATGTAATACGTACCTTAATATATTCATCATTCTATTACTCCTCTACTCTCATTTTAACGATACATTTAACTTGTATGTAAGTGACACATTAGTGACACTTTTTCACGTCAATTTCATAAGCTTCAAAATACATTCAAATTTCAATAGGTACTACCTACATGAAAGAATCTTTCATAAAAAAATACTTAAAATATGAAGTTTATAAAACTTAATTAGATAAATGTATTTTACCATACGTCATTATCAACTATGTGTACCAATGCATGTTTATCTGGGGTAAGTTATGAATTATTGGACAATTCCACATTTTCGGTCAGAGGAGAAAAAATAAACATTACCATAAAATATATTATATACTCTTTATTTTAATAGGTAATAGTGATAATTATACGAATACCAATTAAAAATAATTAATGAATTTTCTTTTATATGACCGAAAATGTGAAACTGCCCGATGATTCGTAGCTTAACCCACTACCTATATCAATTTATTTAAAAATTTAAGGCTGAGCACTGATAGCTTTATTTATTTTAGAAATTAAGGAATTTAATAGCATTATCTACCTATATAGTTTTAAATCAACAAACCAATAGTAGGATGGTACTTATATCAATAGTATCATTAGAGTCAGACTCACATCACAAAATACGTCCGATAATTCGTAAATTAGTCAACTCAATACAAAATATTTATTTCAGTTAGCTGTCTACCAATGTTTGAATATTATAATTATTTAGTTATTTTTTAATTATTAGTTAGTTATTTAGTTATTTTTTAATAACTAATAGACGAAAAATACCTTCCTATTGGTTTAAATGTTTGAATTGAAGATTTTTTGTACTGATAGGAAATATTTATATTATAGTATAGATTGACTTAGGAACCAACAGATTAAAGAATATTTGCAATTAATATTTACGAAATAATACGGTCAGGAAATTGGAAGTTGATAATATAAGTACTAGTCGAGTTTAGGTTACTATTCATTGGCCCGACGCATCATTTTTTCGACGCCTCATTAGTCCGACTCCTACTTAGTCCGACGCCACATTAGTCTGACATTTTTGCATGTTATATCTGATTTAACAACAAATATATGTACATAAGGTATATATGTAACAAACTAGCGGATACAACGTACTACATTTAAATGATGAAATAGAGTCAACTAAGAAAGGAATATAAAATTTAAAAAAACGAAAGAAAAAGTATTATTTTATTATTTGGATTATTTTTTAATTGAGTATATCTATTTAATAATCATTTTTATTTTAATTAAAAAATAAAAAGAGAAATAACAGTTATCTCTATCTAAGTAGTTCTTCATTTGTTCAACTAGGTAAATAAGGATTTACCAAAAAGGGAGGGGGGCTCGTGACCAGGGCTCATGACCGGGGGGGGGGGGGGGAAGGGGGCTCTTTGCCGTTTGACCGTACCCCAACCTTAAGTAGGTACTCAGTTCATAACTGTCAAACTGTAGTATCTAGTACCTAACTAGTAATTAACCAACTGATGTTTCTAGGTACCTAATAATATCCCAATTATTAGCAAAGACAATATAAGATAGACGCTCAACTTGATAGGGCACATGCAAAAATAATAACAACCAATCAGAAGCGATCAGAAGCATACGTCACACCAAACAATAATTAACGTACGACCCCCCCCCCCCCCTTGATATTCACAGAAGGATAATCTTTAGTCTTAACGTGTGAAGTCATTAGAAATATAAATATTCTCTACTTATTAAGAATCAGAAAAATAATTACTTTATTACTAATTAAGTTTACAAGATCGCATATGTGGTTCAATTTAGTATTTTGAATATAATCTACCATCTATTCGGAGAATATTCATAACTAGGTATACCAAACGAGTATAAACAAATAGGTAGCATATTGTCTTAGACCACACTAAGTTGTAGGTATACCTTAACGATGATTGGCTAGAAGTTGGGTCACAGTGCTGACGTCAGTGCAAACATACTCTGTATTTTATAAGATGTAGTTGAGCGTCTATCTTATATGGTCTTTGTTATTAGTGTATGTAGGTCCCTAACTTATTTATACCTGATTATAGTAGCTATGTACATATTTAGTAATTAACGAACCAATTTTGGAAGGTAATTTCTACTATACAAAATAGTGACTCTATGTACCTAACGAGTAACTAACTACTCAACTACATTTGTATCTTTTAATAAATTAAACTTCTATGCCCGAAAATAATTTGAACTTCAATGTATTTACACTGTTTATACCGCTGTCGGTATAATATAAAATTTAAAGAAATATTTATCCCTTATAATCACGAACTAGTATAATAAGTCTTCAAGTCAACATTTTCTTTGACAGCGAATACGATAAACAGTGTTTGAGAAATCAACATGTTAGTCCACTAGTGTAAGCGATTTTCTGGGAACAAACATACGTACACACATTCATGGTTATGAAGAATGACCAGTGACTAATACGCTGAAACTTAACTATATGTTAACACAAATGTATTGTATTTAGTTGTAAATAAATATAAATTGATAAAGAAATAGAAGTTCACGGTCAAATAGGTTATTTGTCCACTCTGTAATCATTTACCGCCAAAATATTTTTCCCCAAACTGTATATCAGTGTTTAAGTACAGATCCCCACCCCTCATTCATCTCACACCTTCCCCCCCCCCCTCCCTCTCTATCAGTAGCTACTAACCGTAATGTGTAACAAATTATTTATGAGCCTTGAACTGCAGAAAACTCAGCATTGTCAAATGATAGGAATGTATATTATTATACTTATATTTTATTATAATATTGAACTGACATATAAAATTATAATAGGATATGAATTTTGATTATCAATAATAATCATACAGTTTGATCACTTTTTGTGTTTCTAAAAGAAACATTAATATAATATTAAAATCCAATTAGGTAGGCTTATCACATAGTGTGGATAATAAGATGTATTATTTTGACCGTTATTTGAATGAAGATTTGTGATATATTGAGTGATAATGATGGCATTTTTAGGTATGATTGATTGAATTCATTGTTTATTATAGTTCAGTTATTCAATTGAGATGTAAATTTAAATAAATAATTAGATTTAAGAATATTGATTAGTTATTTACACTTTAGGTACCTGACTAATTAGGATAAGTTCCGATTATCGAACGGTTCCATATTTTTGAGCAAGTAAGCAAATATATTATAACTATTTAATTAACTCTCATTTTAACCTTTTTTACTTATTCGTAAATTTGTAACCGTCCGATAACTCAGAACTTACCCTATAGATAGGTATGAATTATTTGATTCTTTTCCCTGAATAAACTCGGTACCTAGCAACATACCGTGATTTTAAAACTTAGCACCCAGGGGCTCTATCCGTTAGCTGTCTTTGGTGAATGGGAGAGAAGGGGGTGGAGTCTCTTTGGCCCCGAACTGTTGTAATTTGGATTATGTATTTTTTTAATTTTTACTTGTTTACCATTTTTTCAAACTACTTGCAGTTTAAGAGGACAGTGCTTGGGCTAAGCTCTTCTATTTATTATTTATATTTTAATGAATAACTAAAACGAGAAATAACACATAAAAATGTAACATCTCTTCATTTTCTTTTTCCATCTGTGAGTGCAGCCATCGGTGCTTGTGACCCTTTAATATACCCTCCTTCCCCTCCCCCCCCCCTCACCTTCCCTATCTTACCAAAACTTTCATACTGATTTAAATTTTAGTGCATATGAGTTATGAGGAAACACTATCAAAATTATGCATCGATATCATTCATGAATTATGAATAACAGCCTTATTCCATCTTAAAGCTTTTTATAAAATGTCAATATAAACATTGGTTTGTACATTCTTACAGAACAAAACCGCGCAAAGAAGACGCGTTATACACTGAATACGTCCAAGACATTTTTATGCCGAAATAATATGTTATCATGAGCTCTGAGGTAACTAATCTATTATTTCAAAATAAATCGCTAAAAAATATCAAATATATGGCAATTATTGGGTGATGTCTTATAGTAACTCAACATAAAATTGAAATTTTCATTTAAATCAAAATATTCAATTTCAAAGAAGAAATACTGAGTATGTTTTATAAGCACTTTTGTTCCAGACAGTTAACTCATCATCTGATAGATCGATCGAATTGTAAGAAACTAATAGGTACTCACCATATATCATCACTGTAATAAAAAGATTTTGAATGAAAATTGTGATTGATATTCGAATACATAATACGTACATTTTTGTTAAATGAATTTGAAAATATGCATACACATTAATGCTAACTTTATTTATTTTAGTGAAGTAAAATAAATAATTAAATATTAAATTTCAGTAAGGGTTTTAACGTCTACTTCAGAATCAAGGGCCATATTGCAGATGTCATAAGGAAATTACATATAAGGGACTGGAAGAAGCAGTCAGAAAGGAAAGTGGCTCTGTGAGCAAAATCACCATACACCGTATGTGACGAAACTGTAGTAAAGCTACCCGATATCGGTGAATGCAAAAAAGAACACAAATTCAGATTTAAACTATTCAGAAATTTTAATGCTATTGCACCCTTCAATATGGATCACCGCTGCGATATTTGTGAAGATAACATATTTAGTATGAAATTAAAACATAGGAACATATTTTTTTAGAATATAGGGTAAGCTGTGAGTTAACGGATAGTTTCACATCATATCCCATTCATATTAGTATAATAATCAATATTATTATTTATTCCATTCCTACTATGCAATCATTACTCATAAGCCCCCCCCCCCCCCCGGTCACGAGCCCCCCTCCCTGTTTTTTTAATCCTTATTTACCTAGTTAAAAAAATGAAGAACTACTTAGATAGAAATAACTGGGAGTTGCTGATGTAGTTTGTTGTATCAGCTAGTTTGTTGTACTGCACACTTCATGATTGTTTATAGACCTGGTAGGGGGGTTCAAGAGGCGGCACGCCCCCCGATATACATATATTTCATGTTCAATCATTAATGAACTACAAAAGTGTCAATAAGGATTAAATGATATAGGTATACCTAAATAAGGATTAAAATACAGGGGGGCTCAAGAGCAGGGGGGGGGGGTGGGCTCATGACCTACACCCCCCGGTCATGTGACCCCTTGAAATAAATGGAGGTTAATTCTGAACGTTTGGTAGAACCTTACGTATCTCAGTAAATTTATATAACACCAGTTTTGTTCAGATTTCTTTAGTAATTAATTCAAGCTTAAATACCAATATATTACTAATTTATCATGTGTAGCTTTAACTATCATATTTTGATTAAATGAACCAATTAAATGCATAAATAATTCATTATCTATATCTACTCCATCACTGTTGGTCCTGCTTCATACCATACCCTTTACGTGCCTTGCACAATCTCGAGATAGTCGCGCATTTTCAATGATCCTAGAAACGCGTAGATCATTGTCGAGACTGTACCATGTTTATTGGGTATATGTATGTATATCGCATATGTATGTATACCCCCCCCCCCCCCAAACCAAACAAAAGACTGCATTAAACGATGTAATAGAATTAGGAAAAATCAATTTTATTATTTAGATTAGTTAATAATTGAGTATATCTATTTAATAATAAATTTTATTTCAATCTCAAATGAAAACGAGAAAAATAAAATATGGGACGTCTCTAGTAAAAGATTAATAATATTAGTACGTTGGAAATAAGTCATATTCAATGACGCTAAAGCTAGGTGAATAAAAATACATTCTATAATACATTTAAAGATAAATAATATTAATTTTTCGATTGATTTACATTGGTATAGACTGGCTGTGTAAGTTTTTCTTTACAGTCCAAGAGTTGTTAATTTTGTGTATTTTTCTAGTAGGTAGGTGGCTTACTGGGGTGTGTGTCGTGGGGGGGAGAGAGAGAGGTGATGTTGCATATATACACATACTATTTCACATATTGAAAAAGAGTGGAGTAAATGATTACACTGAGAAAAATGAATTATCCATTTAACCCTGCACTTATATTTCTTTGTAGACTGATATTTATAAACGACTGTGACAGTATATAAAATATTGGTGAAAAAAAATAATATTAATTTTGGTCCTCTAGTTCCTTTGAGTCAGAGGTTGACCAATGAACTTGCATGTGTGTATGTGTGTGCGACTCTCCTTTTAACTTTCATCACCAGATTAGGATGTCTTTCTTGAAATTAAGATGACGAATCTATGGTCACATTTTAATTAAAAAATAAAATAGTTAGATTTACTATATGAATATGCCTATATAAAAATATTGAAGTATATAAAATATTTTAGGTCATGGAATTTTAAAGACTACATTATTGATATATATACCTACTCGTACAATATACAATGTAATTGTATTGTATGTAATTGTCCCGGTTACTAGTACAAATATGTCATCATTAGTAAATCGTTTATTTATTTGTTACATAAATGAAATTGCCTATTTATATATTCTGATTTATCATAAGTCACATAATAAACAAACACAGTCACTGCCTAATACTTAACTCACTCATTACTCAAAGTTGAGATGGTGTGTATAAGAGGTTAGGGGGGGGGGGGAAGTTAGGGAGATTTGGCGCGCTTTTGTGTTTGACTCTCTATTCAGATTTCAGAGTGCAATAAAATAACCAGTATCAATCAATCATGGCATCATTATTCCACTGATACTCCTATCTTTCATATTTATTATTCATATAAATACCAGAAACCCATAACTAATTAGTAATTATTTGAAACAGTTATCCATATATTAAAAGATACTTTGTTACAGTTCACATGTCCACATTATTATTATGTACGTTATTTTACAGATTACATGCGAGTGCGCGCTGTATTTACATTAGAGAACATTAAAATATTTATTTTTATTTATTTACACAAGTAGAAATATGATATGATTTGCAGTACATGTTAACTGTGACTGATTCAGTGTTGTGAAATAAACTTAAATGTACATGATATATTGCCAACAAGTTAATTATTATTAGGAAAGAAATAAGTATTTTATCAATGAAATTATTGGAGGATAGCACACATCCCGCAACTAACCTTAGCGCTACCCTCCCCTGTCCCCCTTTATTGTACTATATACCCAGTGTTATTCAATTACCTTTGCAATCTTGCAGAAGGTTATATTTTCATCGGAATTTATTTATTTATTTATCATCTTGTTATTCGCTTAACTGAAAAAGTGTTCAACCAAATTACCTGTAATTTGGTGAAACGATTGGTCCATGTCCAGTGACCTGCCTGTGACCCGGTCAAGGTCACGGTCATTTATAACACAAAAAGTATCGAACCATATTGCATGAAACTTGATGGATCGATTAGTCAATATGCAGAAACCATTTTGATAGATAGAACCAATAATTTAGTGATTAGTTTACTATGCAAGTTATTTTTACCAATTACCTAATCATAATATGTTCAAATAACAAAACACAAAATAACAAATAACATAATATGTTCAAATAATTATTGTAACAATCTGTATAATCTAACCAACTGGTTCCTGGATAATGACCAACCGCTCAAAAATTTTAAGGCAATTTGATTAATTTGATTGAACCCTTTTTGAGTTATGCGAGTACCTAGCAAGATTACAAATAAATAAATGCCGCCTAATGTATAACCTTCTGCAATCTGCAAGTAATAAAGTAATTCATTTTATGATACATTGCAAGATGTGAGTAAAAAGTTAGAAGGGTTTCAATAATTCAGCAACGTTATATTTCTTTCACATAAGAAAGTATTCTCTTCAGTTTCATCGCACCATTCAGGAAGGTACTTTGTGATTAGGGGGTGAGGGTATAGGGTGAGGAGGGTATAGGGTGAGGAGAGGTGTAACTAGTAACTCAGGGGAGGGGGGAGGTGGTGGAGAGAAGTGATTAATATTTACACAGATAGAAATCTAGTTAACTATGTATATGCTAATATTTTTTATAAACTAATATTTTATTTACAACATAATACAAATATATTTGTATTCATATATGATTTAATTTAGTGTTCTAATCATTGGTCATTCATGGGTGAAGTGCATGACTGTATGTGTATGAAGCCTGTGAAGATACAGTCACTTCCACTGGCTACCTGACTTATGTCACTGCTTGTACCACTGTCAATCATCTGTCAATCATCTGAGACACTACTTACTTAGGTATCACCAATAGACTGAAGGGAAAATGATTAATTCTTATTTATTTGTTTATTTATAGTAATAAAAATATAAACTATTCATAAATGAATTTAGAGCTAATTATGACTTATTATATTCCTTAATAATAATATTATATTCATCAAATAAAAACAGTATATGAGACATTGATGAGGTTCTATATTATTTTCGGACATGTAAGTTTCTAGTTTTTAATTTTCAGAAGATTAACTGTAAATAATGGAGTACAGAGCGTGTTTACAACAAACTAGCGGATACAACAGACTATATTAGCAACTCTCAGTTATTTCTATCTAAGTAGTTCTTCATTTGTTTAACTAAGTAAGGATTAAAAAAATAGGGAGGGAGGGCTCGTGACCGGGGGGCTCATGACCGTGGGGGGGGGGGGGGGGCTCTTGACTTTACCCCTTAGTATATAGTCACTCGGATAGCTAACCAGAGTTCCTAGGTACATAACCACTAATCAGTGTACCTAGGTACCTAACCACTAACCAGTGTACCTTGGTACCTAGACACTTACCAGTGTACCTAGGTACCTAGACACTGACCAGTGTACCTAGGTACCTAGACACTAACCAGTGTACCTAGTGCCTAACCACTAACCAGTGTACCTTGATACCTAACCTCTAACCAGTGTATCTAGTGCCTAACCACTAACCAGTGTACCTTGGGGGTGTAGGTCATAAGCCCCCCTGGTCAAGAGCCCCCCGGTCAAGAGCCCCCCCAGTCATGAGCCCCCCTAGGTCATAAGCCCCCCCGGTCAAGAGCCCCCCCAGTCATGAGCCCCCCCGGTCACGAGCCCCCCTGTTTTTGAATCCTTATTTACCTATATTATTTAATCCTTATTGACACTTTTGTAGTTCATTACTGATTAGACATAAAATATATGTATATCGGGGGGCGTGCCGCCCCCCCCCCCCCCCCCCCGAACCCCCCTGCCAGGTCATTAAACAATCATGAAGTGTTCAGTACAACAATCTAGCGGATACAACAAACTACATCATTACACTAACCAGTGTACCTAGGTACCTAGACACTAACCAGTGTACCTAGTGCCTAACCTCTCACCAGTGTACCTAGGTACCTAGACACTAACCTAGGTACCTAGACACTAACCAGTGTACCTAGGTACCTAGACACTAACTAGTGTACCTAGGTTCCTAACCACTAACCAGTGTACCTAGGTACCTAACCACTAACCAGTGTACCTAGGTACCTAACCAGTGTAACTAACCACTAACCAGTGTATCTAGGTACCTAACCACTGTATCTTGATACCTAACCAGTTACCTGGGTACCTAACTAGTTACCTGGGTACCTAACCAGTTATCTAGGTACTTAACCACTAACCAGTGTACCTTGGTACCTAACCACAAACCAGTGTACCTTGGTACCAAACCAGTGTACTTAACCACTAACCAGTGTACCTTGGGACCTAACCACTAACCAGTGTACCTAGGTACCTAACCACTAACCAGTGTACCTAGGTACCTAGACACTAACCAGTGTATCTTGGTACCTAACCACTAACCAGTGTACCTAGACACTAACCAGTGTACGTAGGTACCTAACCACTAACCAGTGTACCTAGGTACCTAATCATTAACCAGTGTACCTAGGTACATAACCATTAATCAGTGTACCTAGGTTCCTAACCACTAACCAGTGTACCTAGGTACCTAACCAGTGTACCTAACCACTAACCATTGTATCTAGGTACCTAACCACTAACCACTGTACCTTGATACCTAACCAGTTACCTGGGTACCTAACTAGTTACCTGGGTACCTAACCAGTTATCTAGGTACTTAACCACTAACCAGTGTACCTAGGTACCTAACCACTAACCAGTGTACCTTGGTACCTAACCACAAACCAGTGTACCTTGGTACCAAACCAGTGTACCTAACAACTAACCAGTGTACCTAACCACTAACCAGTGTACCTAACCACTAACCAGTGTACCTTGGGACCTAACCACTAACCAGTGTACCTAGGTACCTAACCACTAACCAGTGTACCTAGACACTAACCAGTGTACCTTGGTACCTAACCACTAACCAGTGTACCTAGGTACCTAGACACTAACCAGTGTACCTTGGTACCTAACCACTAACCAGTGTACCTTGGGACCTAATCATTAACCAGTGTACCTAGGTACATAACCTTTAATCAGTGTACCTAGGTTCCTAACCACTAACCAGTGTACCTTGGTACCTAACCACTAACCAGTGTACCTTGGTACCTAACCACTAACCAGTGTACCTTGGGACCTAATCATTAACCAGTGTACCTAGGTACATAACCATTAATCAGTGTACCTAGGTTCCTAACCACTAACCAGTGTACCTTGGTACCTAACCACTAACCAGTGTATCTAGGTACCTAACCACTAACCACTGTACCTAGATACCTAACCAGTTACCTGGGTACTTAACTAGTTACCTGGGTCCCTAACCAGTTATCTAGGTACTTAACCACTACCCAGTGTACCTAGGTACCTAACCACTAACCAGTGTACCTTGGTACCTAACCAGTTACCTAGGTACCTAACCAGTTACCTAGGTACCTAACCAGTTACCTAGGTACCTAACCAGTTACCTAGGTACCTAACCAGTTAACTAGGTACCTAACCAGTGCGGTAACCTCGTTAAGTAACTGGTGCGGTAACCTTGTTAGGTAACTAGTCGGTAACCTTTTTTGGTAACTAGTGCGATTACCTTGTTAGTTAACTAGTGTAGCTAGTTAGGTAACTAGTGTAACTTACAGTAATTAATAATGAAAAGGAGTATAAATAGTTGAGTAACTAGTGTAACTAGTTAGGTAACTAATGGAATTAGGTATCTAACTAGTATATCTGGTTACCTGACAACTGTAACTAGTTACCTAACTAGTGTAACTAGGTACCAAGCTAGTTTTTTTAAATGTGTTTATTAAGTTTAATATATACACATGAGCTTATTTCAAGATGGCTCGATTCTTATACCATCATATTAGTACCTATCTAGTTCTCTTCCACGACTTCATCTTGCTAGCAGCAAGATGAAGTGTGTACTTGGAAAGACTAGTGTATCTAGTTCCCTAGTCAGTACACACAGAGAAAGGATTAGTTGAATCAAATCATATTTGATTTGTTTTGACTAAATTTTATGGTTTATCTGTGCGCCTACCTACGTGGTGAGTTGCAGGTACTATTTAATATGAGTTAAATTGACGTTGGTTAAAACAACACATATGTGAGTTGATTATTTTTAATTCCCGATGGTCACAACAACTACCTGTGATAGTCAAAACTGCTCGTGATGGTTGAACCAATTATATGTAATGGTTAAAACAACTACAGAACAAGGTTACATCAACTACTTGTGTATGTTTCTCAAATCACTCCTATGTGTTATACCAACTACTCGTGTAGGTTATACCAACTACTCGTGTAGGTTATACCAACTGCTTGTGTATACCAACTACTCGTGTAGGTTATACCAACTACTCGTGTAGGTTACATTAACTACTCGTATAGGTGATATCAACTACTCGTGTTGGTTATATCAACTACTCTGTTAAGTTATATCAACTACTCTTGTAGGTTATATCATCTTCTCGTGTTGGTTATATCAACTACTTGTAAACTAAGTAAATGTATATCAACTATTATAGTGTAGGTTGAAATATCGGTCTGGTTAGCAGTAGCCAGACTTTTTACAAGACTTTTTCAGTCACTTTATTTACTCTATCAAATTTTAATCTCGAGTTAGGTCCCGGTATCAATTAGATTAGACTATTTATTTTCTAGGACCAAATCTAACATGTTCACATTTATTTTCTACTTTTGCTTCTGTGATATACATACTATTTTAATTTAAAAAAGTAATTGATCACCTTGACCTATCCTTGCTTTTTGAAATGTTTTCGATCCGATGAATTGATATATGGTTATCAGTTGTAAATTAATAGATTAGATTGAATAAGTAATCTCATCAGGTCAGTTTATAAATAAGTAGTTAGATGACATAAATAACGTTAAGTAATTAATTAACCAGGCTAGATTACAAAATATGATAAATCTTTGGTATGCTGCAATTGTACTATAACTTAATGAATAATAAATTAATGATAAAGCCTTTATCTTCTAAACCATATTTTAGTGCAATTCATCTTACTCATAGGCACTGATATTGAAATATGCTAATAGAATTACCAAGGTCAAATTGAAAACGAAATATAAACATTTAAGTTTTAGATTTATTATTTAGAAGTACAATTTGAATTCTCGTCACTTTCTTCCACGACTGTAGGTTGCCAATTCCTGAAATAAGAGATTCGTATATTAATATATATTGAATAGAAATTCACAGTATCGTTCATATACATTATCAATAACATCACCTACTCTTTTTCCTTTTGTGATGAGATAGCGACAGCTTCGATATTCTTTTCATGTCTGGAATCCCTAAAAGCATATGAAAAAGTAAGAGCTAATCATATTGCAAATACATATTTAAAAATCATCTAATATTTTCAAATACTTACTTTGACCTAGCATAATTGTTCCTGAACCATTCAAAGGAATTGAAGAGGACTCCGATAGTTGATGACGTTGATCTACTTCATCAATTCTTCATCAAGATCTGAAAGTAGATTCAGAAAATATAGAAAACCATATATTAATAAAGAAATGAAAAGAATAATTAACTGAAAATTCTTTCATATAGGTAAATTATTTATATAAAATGTTAAACTAATTATAAATCTTCAGATGCAGTATAAATTTAGCTCTAATAAATGAAATGGATTTTTCTAGCTAATCCTCATAATTTTGTTCATTATACACTCATAATGTAGACTTTATTTAAATACCAAGAAAGTATAATATATCAAAAGGCTCACCTCTGGTTGGAGTGTACTCACCCTGCTAAATCCCTGGACGGTGTTCTCCTCCGACTATCTCCCTGGATGGAGTTCTCCCAGTCATAGAAAACTAGGGTCAAGTAGGTAAATTGCGGCACTTTAACTAACTGCGGTCTCTTATCTCAGAAACATTAATAACCATCATGACTTCAAGGCACTCGTGAAATGAATAGAACCTATCATAATTTGAGCTTAAATTATGATGTTCAACAATTCAGTATATAGCTAAACTGATTTCAGAATGATTTTGAGACTCTCTTAATAGGGTCACAATTCGAAATTAAAGAACCGAATTTGGCTGTGTAACCCTACCTATAGGTACACCAACTAGTTTTAAAATATATAGATTATCAGACCACTTTACTTAAGATACTAGGATAAGTTCCGAAATATCGGACGGCTCCACATTTTCGGTCGCGTAAGAAAAACTATATTAAAATAACTTATTTTAATTAGCTATTAGGTAGCTATATACTATATTTCATACGTGACCGAAAATTTGAAATCGCCTGATAATTTCGAACTTACTCAATTCTGAGGACAGCACAGTAACTGCCTATAAAAACATATAATAATAATCTAGTAAAATTAGTTTAGATATCAGTTTACAAACTGGAAGGCAGTAATCAAAATTTATTATTATAAAAGTTATATACTGATAATCAGCTCTTCAAATAACTACATATATAAAGCCACCAAACTATCAATCACCAATATTTTAGAATATTTAGGCAGACATTTATCAATTTATTAATGGAATTAATTAATAATCGATCGGCAGCGATAATACTATTTAATGCATATAACGCTATTGTTTGCACTTGAACTAAAATGGTATTGAGGAGCGTTCACATTCAACACGTAACACACTTGAAACAAGATTTGAACTGAAAAGTGTCAGCCGATTAATTGGCTTTGAGGAAAGCATAAGTTGCCACTTACTCATTTGATTGAACTCACACCTAAACTTAAAAAAAAAGTAGCACTAACTCTCATAGTAAGTTAATTTATACACCTGATAAATAAGATTAATAGTCTTTGTGGGTTACATTATCACACTATGTCATAGTTGTTTTAACTCTTACCTAAACTTACAAAAAAGTAGCGCCAACTCTCATAGTAAGTTAATTCATACACTGCAGAATACACTGGATTAACAGTCTTTGTGGGTTACTATAACACACTATGTCATAGTTGATTTAACTCGCACCTAAACTCAAAAAAGTAGCGTCAACTCTCATAGTAAGTTAATTCATACACCAGATACATTGAATTGACAATCTTTGTGAGTTACTTCAACACACTATGTCATAGTTGTTTTAACATATGTTCAAACTCTCAAAATGTAACTCCAACTCTCATAGTAAGTTGATTCAATCCATAAAATGATTTGAATTAACTATGTTTGGTGACACACACGTCATAGTTGTTTTGACACACATGAAAACATGAATATAGTCCAACCAACTCACGTAATAAATTGATTCAAAGCATAAATTGTTGACCCATTAAATATGAGTAAACTTTTTTCTCTGTGTAGCTACCTAACTACAGTATCTATCTAGGTTCATAGATACTCTAGTTAGGTAGGTTTTCCTAGATACTCTAATACTCTTTCAAGCATTGTTCGTTTTCCCCATTCATGAGTTTCCCGTCAGTGTCAGCCCCGCTTCATACACTTACATACATTTCGTAATCACGAGTAATTATTGAGTAAAGTGCGCGGAGTTTATATGTCATACTGTATAATATATACATTATACTTCAATTATATTATGAAATTGAATTGCTTGGCTCCTAAAAAATTGTTAATATTTATTACAGAAATAAATACCATTTCCCAAGCAGTTAATTTTAGGTGAATCTAATATCAATGATAGATCGTCAATAGAAAATCGAAGAAATACAAGTTACTACATGCCTAACTGACTACGAAGCTTATAGCAATATACGCACACACACAGCAATGCATGCTCAACCCCCTTGATCTTAGCGCCAAAATTAAAATGATATTTCATTAATATTTTATATACTGTCATACATTATAAAATATCAGTCAACAAAGAAATATGAGCAAACAGTTAAATAGAGGCATCATATTTCTCAGTGTAATCATTCACTTCTTATTCTATTTGTGAAACTGTAGTAAATACATAAAGGATACCTCTCCACTGTATCTACCCCCTCCCCCTGTTAGTCCCCCCCCCCCCCCCCACAGAAACCTGTTAGCTACCAACAACGATGATAAACCAAAATTATTAAAGCGGGAATTAATTAAAAAGAAACACTTACATTGATAACTGATATACCAACCATTATTAATCGAAAAAATTGATAACGACCAATAATTACTATTTGATACTTAAAATAATATAACATTATTGGACTAAATTATAATTATTATATGCTTGTGTTACAATTGTCACACTTTTTTGACGACTTTTCAAAAGTTTCAATAAAATATTAAAACTTAGTGTTCGGAAAAAGTATACAATTTTTTATCGTTAGATGTGTAATAAAATATAGTTTTAATTACTTACAGTGTCATTGCACACGACTTATTTTCAATGTAATAACTAATAACATTATTATATATGTATACTTTGACTGTCACAGTTTGTATTTAGTATCATTTACCTACATCGATATTTTAAATATTGATAGTTATTTTCTTACCCACCTTTACTATTCAAATTATCTGCAACATTATTTGCACCGTTCATATTATCTAAACTTCAATTTAATATAAATAATTGTTTTTTAATATATATAAAAAATATCATTATGAATTGTTTTAATAAAAATTACTCATAGTTACAACAAATTTTTTTCATTAACTTTATATTATAAATAATAATTATTGCAGTACAGTAATAATAAAACTCTCAATAACCTGCACTGTAATAATATACCAATAATGTTAGAACTCACTGTACTTAATGTCTAGCAGCTCTAGCCAATCAGAAGGCTCGTTACAAATTGAAAAATTATTCTTAGCGTAGATCAGTTGCAGTCTGTGAGAGAGTAACATTGATACCTGAATAATGATCTACGCTTATATTACCGTAGATTACTATGTTTGAATGCGAAGTGAGAGTAATGAAAAGTGATCTACAGGTGTAGAGCACTTTACAGTCGAATCATTTGGAACTTTTGTAAAGTGATCAGGAGCTGTAGATCACTTTACACTGTTACTAGTTAGCGATGGAGAATTTTGCGTAGATCACTAATCAAAGTTACTCTTCATATTAATAAATTTATTAATATTAATAAATTTATTAATATTAATAAATATATTAATATTAATAAATTTATTAATATTGATTAATTTATTAATATTAATTAACTTATTTATAATAATTAATTTATTAATGTGAATTAATATCAATTAATTAATTTATATTAATTAATTAATTTATATATATATTTTTATTTATTTATTCAAATCCAGGAAAGATACAAACTTGTGGGACATTAAAATATATACATCAATCTAAATTAAAACATGATAAAAATACTAAACTATCTAGAAATCAAAAGAACGATGCAGTGGGTTAGCTTAAAATTAATCAATATATTTATTCATACAGTATTCTTTAAAACGGTTTTAAATTTAAAATCTGACATGGGGCATTTCAAATTATCGGGTATATTATTAAAAAGATGAATAGCCCTATAAACAATAAAATTTCTTTCTGCTTCAGTTATAAGATTAGGTACATTAAAATGGGTAGATCTTGTTTGGTATGAGTGGGTTGGAATATATTCCCTAAAATAGGTATTAAAAATGTCAGTATTAAAAAATAGGGCATTGCGAAAAAATTTCAATAAAAAATAATCATAAACATCGTCAAATTTCAGTAAATTTAAATTCCTATATAAATCGTTATTTGACAAGTAAAACCTACCATTAAAATCTCTTTTTACATTTAGAATAATTCTCAAAATACTGTTTAAAATAGTTCTCAATGGCTGGAGCAGAGAGTTAAAAGATTTTCCATATACTTTAATAGATTGAATAAAAAGGGAGTATGCTAAGGAATTGTACATTAAAACTAATGATTTTCTATTAAAATAAGGGGCTGCTGCATATAGAATACCTTTAACCTGACTAAGTTTATTACATAAAAATGACATGTGTTCTTTAAAAGTTAGTCTATCGTCAATAAAAATGCCTAGATATTTTAAATGATAAACATGTTCTAAAATTTCATTGTTAAAATATATTTCAGGGAGGGTTAATTGTTTACTGGGGTTAAAAATCATTATTTTAGTTTTCGAAATGTTTGGGGTGAGTTTATTAAAATCCAGCCATTGAGACAACAAACTACATTTTTGGCTGGACAACAAACTACATTACTGTTTCATGCCAAAAATATATATTGTTAGAGTAATTTCAATGAAAACACGAGTTTTTTTAAAGTTCCCAATCATTCAGTAATTCATAGGAAATAAATAACTTTAAACCCTCATATCTCAAAAACTATTAGTTTCTACAAAAACGGTTTTGATTTTCGGATTCTATGGACAGAAATACATGTAAAAAATAAATTTTAATTAAATCTGGTGGGGGTCGTCACATGGGAAAGACCCAAAAAATTTGTTAACGAATATTAATTTTGTTATAGAATATTTGTTTAAAACTGTATCTAAAAAAAATTATGTCAGAAAATATTTGTGTTCGAAAAATATATGTAATTCATTTTCTATACATTAGATGTTAAAGCGTGACATTTTTCTTGCAACCAACCAACAGACAAAGACACACTGTGTATTAGTATATAGGGTGATATCTTATATGTGGAACTGTCCGATATTTTGTAACTCATCCTATTTATGTCGCATAATCAATAAATTATTATTCACTTACCTCCAAATATTTGAGTAGTCTTTATTTGTAAAACAGCTTTGAACTTTCCAAAAAACAATATATATATATATATTTCCTATCATTCCTCTTTAAATTCCTTCCAAATAAATGAATATATAAACATAAGACGAAAATTTAGGTATTCTAATTAATTCTAGATCAAAAATGATAACCAAAGTACCGTCGCCTTGGCCAGAGTGCTGATCTATTAAATTGAGTCAAACAAAGGTGTTACATTAGTTCCACATCTCACCTCAAAAAACAGAAGTCTAGACCTCAACCTTGATGTAAGCTATTTTAGATACCTAAAAAATAGTAATACAGGCAGGCCTCGCTTTAAGTACAACTCACTTTAGTAAAAGTGGTACTTATTTTGAGTCATGATTCGAAATAAGAACCGTTCGTAGACATAGAAAACGGAGACAATTTGTGATTATTTCACGGTAACTAAAGAAAACATCAAAATTATATTCTAGATGAGGTTATTAGAAGCAAATTAGCAATTGGTTCAGAAATTCAACATGTCCCAATGTAGGTTATGTTCCGTGTTATCGCAGGGTTCAATATTTTCGAACAAGTAAAAATCTTTATACAATAAAATTTTATAATCATTATTTAACTTTTATTGCAATTGGCATTCATGATAACAATTTGAATAAAAGTTTAATAATAATTATTATTATTATATTTTCTTTTCGGACGTGACGGAAAATGTAGAGCGTACCAATAACTTGAAACTTAGTACCCTTCTTCCAAAAAAATATTGCTGTTTGTTCAATGTAACACAATAATTATAGAACTCTACGTATCTAGTAATTACTCACCTATACTGAGTGAGAGTTAAGCTATGTTCGGATATTAAAACCTATAATTTCACTAATTTAAACTTTCATCACAGTCACAATTACTGAATCACTGTTTGATACTAGGCTTATATACTATAGTTCTTTAACTTTAAAACAAATTTTCTTTCTAAAACTCATAGAAAATGAGATTTATAATCAAGGAGTGACATTTATAAATTTCTTGTTATTATTATTCGCTTTAGTTACCGTTTGGAAACTAAACTGAGTCGTGATTTGGTAACTAAAGCGGGGGATGCCTGTAATCAAGATAGATCGAAACTAACCTAATTTTCTTTGTCATTTTCCATTGCTTAATTACTTTATTAATGTATTTCACTCAATACCTAGCTAGGTAAAGCTTCAAGTAATTTTGTTTATAGTTTGTACCATCATTGTTTGTACCTACTAATCACATGCATTAAGTTTTATTAATAATATTTCTGTCAGCTCTTTGCATTTATGTCTTCTAAGTTTTCGCTCTCGTAAATGTACATTAGTCTTCCCTTGAAAAGATATTTCATAGAAAATGCCTACTTTTCTCCTAGATCATAGAAAATTGTAGCTATTTGGTGGTAGACTGATATATTTATGATGCACTTGGAATATCAACTAATCAGCGGAACTTGATATTGAGTTTTGTTTATTTTAATTACCAATTTTTCAGATGGGCTAAATGGATGTTTCACATGATTACATGATTTAATTTATATTTCACTTTCAATGATGGACAGGATATAATTGAATTGATGAATATTAAGTCGGAAATATTTCCTGAACACTTCATCGTCCTTTGAAGGGTGTCTCTTCACCAAAATATTTTCAAATCCCTATGTTTCTCTGAGTATATACAATTAATTATGTTTTAACCTTTTCAATTCATTGAGCATTAACAAAGAATCTTCTTCGTTTTCTTCCTCTATGAGGTATAAAAGAAGGAAGTCCTCACGTGCTTCTGCCATCATATGAACAGAGAAACTGACACTTGTAGAGCAACTACAATTGTAGCATTGGAAATCATATCAGTGGCTAGAGCCACACGTCTGCAACCGTATGGATCGAGCCGTGTGGTTCTTGGCGCCTCAGACGCCGCATTGGAATCCCACCTTTACCTAAGCGTTTCGTTAATTTAATACCCTATTTATTCTCCATTTAAATATTTTTAGATATACTACAGGCATCCCCCGCTTTAGTTACCAAATCACGACTCAGTTTAGTTACCGAACGGTAACTAAAGTGAATTAAAGTACCAAGAAATTTATAATTGTCACTCCTTGATTATATATCTCATTTTCTATGAGTTATAGGAAGAAAATTTGTTCCAGAGTTATTAGAGTACTACGTATATAAGCATATTATTAATAATATACAGTCTTTCATTGTTTGTGATTGTGTTGAATAGTTTAAAGTCATGCATTTACTAAATGTTTCAAAATCCATGCATAGCTAAACTCTCACTCAGTATAGGTGATTAATTAATAGGTTAGTGATATGAAGATATCGGTTAGTGATATGAAACGAAAAGTGCGAAAGCGTTTGTAAAAACGTCTGTGTTGTAAGTGAGCTCAAAAGCGAATGAAGATGAAAAATGGATCCAACTAGTCGGCTATTTGTAAGCTCCTCCCATTTCCATGGTACATGCGGTTGATCTGATCTGATAAGATCCAAGTACAATGAAGAATATAAGTCTAAACTTGCCTATCCAGTTACTGACTGGCAAACCGTTACTATGTACAATTATATAATGTGCTCTCTGTTTGTTATATTTTTCAGATACTTGAATGATTATGTATAAGCATTCTTGTAATTATATATATTTTTTAGAATTGTGAAATGATAGATTATGTTAGAGGGAATAAACATATTCATTATTATCCTTGTGAAAAGATATTTTAATTCTTTACTGAGTATATGCACCCTATCCCTGTCCTTTATATGATTACAGGAAAGTTTCACCGCCAGAAAGTTCACCGCATGGAAAGTTCACCGCCACTCAATTCACGGCATATATGTAAATTTCAATTTAAGAAATGTTTATTGATATTTCTTTTTCATTAAGGTTAATAAAAGGTTTGGCAACTGGATGCATATATTATAATGGATAAAAAAAATATTCCATTTTTTATATTACGTCAAAAAAATACTCCTCATATATTCAATCTATGAAAATCCGTGGCAATAAAATGACTACAGATAACAAAAATTAATTCTAATACAAAACTATGCATAGTGATATTTAAAATATAATAATTTTAATTATGTGCAATGCCTTGTACCAATTCTAGGACATTGAAATTTTCATCGTAGGCCAACACTAGTCTTTGTAAACGAGCAGCAGTTTGAGTGTAGACTTTCCTTCCCTTGGTAGGCATTTTACAAGCAACTAAGAGCTTTTGCTCTTGCTTGACGCAGCCCAAAAACTTCCATATTTTCGGATGTACCAAAATCATTTGTTCATTAAAAGCCCATTGCCACCCTTCGACATTATTGTTGGTTTTTTGTCTAATATCTTCAAAAAGAATATATACATTGCACATTTTTAAAGAATATTTGGGAGATCTACGATGTCCGAGCCACCTATCTTCTATATAACCAAGGAATCTTGAGCCTCTGAAGGAAATGTACCCCCACACACAATATAACCAAATACTCCCTCAAAAGAAATTAATGTCGAAACAACAATCGTTACTTAATTTATATCATTTCATATATTGACTAATAATATATTATTTCATATATTAAGTAATAGTATATATTAATATTAATTTCATATTTTCAGTAATATAATTTAAATATACCCTTAAACAAGCCTTTATTTTTAACGTAAATCATGTCTATTTAGATATTTATTATTGTTATAATTTTCATATCAGTGTTAAATTTAGCATTAAATTGTTTATACGGTGAATTGAGTTGCGGTAAACTCTCCATGCGGTAAATTGAGTATTGAATCATGTGTTGTTGGAGTAAGCACCAATCAACTTAATGTTGTAATTGTGGGTGTTTGGTACAATAGATGTAATACTATTGCAATGCCCTCTGTAATATAATAGCCTGGGTGTAGGATCGCGTAAAAAAAAGATGGCCGAAATGGTGTCATAACAAACCGCACGATTTATATTGAAAATGCGATGGAAATGGTTTGTCACTCGAAGTTTTACATTAAATTCTCTATTAATGCAAACAACTAGAACTTCAAAATTCATCCAGTAGGTATTAGAAAACTTGTGATTAATAATCAGAAACAATTTTGTTGTTTTAATGATAATTTACGATGTATTTTGTTGAATTTATTCGACGCATCCAATTCATGCAGCTAATCTACCTAGGTATGCCGTCTGTATAATTATTTGATTTGTAGAGGGAAAGATTTGAAGGTTTGTTTACTTTTAATAATAATTTATTTAATTTAAAAAAAAATCTTCCTTAAAATTTTGTAGGATTGATTGACTACTCGAAATCGATTTTTTCACCTAAAAAAATTAAATTTGATAAATACCTGGAGTAAAGTATTCATTAAAAGTTTCATTATTGTTTCCATTTAATTAGTGTTGTATAATAAATACCAAACATTGTATCATGCGTTTCATTGTAATAAGGAGGGGAAAAAATAAACATTTTTAATGCAGAAGTTTATGTATATGAAAATAATAACAAAAAATATATGGAGTCACTTACTTATTTTCAATCATACTATTCAAACTTATGTATTAGCTATAATGATAGAAAACCAATAAGACTATTTGATAACTATTTAGACATGAATTATGTCATATATACATTGTTTTTGGTTATATACAGAACATTCCATATATTACATTGTTCATTAATAATTACCACAAAGTCGTTGTTTGAGATAATTTATAGACTATCTTTAAGACCAGGTACATCAATATTAGAAGTGATAGAAAATTTCCTAATGTAATCTGCACAAGGAAGAGTTAGAAAATTATTTTCACTCATAAATTTATATGCTGCAGGATTACTTTTAATATAGAGTTTAAAAAAAAAGCATAAAATCTGCACTATACCTTTTCCTATTATTACCTAGAAGTAATATTTGTTCCTTCAACCTAACATAGTTTACATAATTGTCACCTAATTTTTCTTCCATAACTTCATCTAACATTTGGAATGCTGGAGCAAGGTTGTCTGAACTAACAACAGAACCATCTTCATAGTCATACATATGAGAAAGAAATTTTGAAATTTAGATCACTCACTTATCACACAACATGCTATCACCTAATATAAAATCAAATGTGGAATTATTTAGAAGAACATCTTTAATGAACACAGAAATATTTAAATTAGAATGCACTTTGAAAGAAATAAGAAAATGGGGTATCATATTAGGTTCATGTACAAGTCTACCCAAAAAAAATATTATCTTTACATTCACTAATCATTCATTTAGTCACAATTTACCCTGCAATTTTCCTTAAACGATTCAAAATCTATTATTTTGTCATTATCTAAGAACTCTCTAAATTTTGAGCATCTCTCTCTTCAATTATCTTCAACCTTCTAATATGAAGGTTGCCTAGGAAAAGTTGTTGGGATAGCACCTTTCTGAAGCCTTACCCTTCTTTTCACCCCTAGTCCATAATTCTCAAGATGGAGACCTTCCTTAAGGGGATCGTTCCGGTATTTTTTACATTTTTTTCGTTTTTTTTTTTTTAATTTAGTTACCCTGCAAATCTACCAAAGAAAACTCATAAAAAATTCCATTCACCTAGTACGTTTGTGCGTGTGTCAAACGCGTTTCTCAGTTTGGGGGTTAGGGAGTTATTCTCTTATAGAGAGTGGGTTTATTTATGGTTGAATGGGTCCCATTTCAACCATAAATGGGTCCCATTTATGGTTGAAGGCTTCGTCGCTGCCTGGGTTGACCCCCGAAGCGACCTGATGAGTCTTTTTGGCTGGGACGAAAAGCATATATTTTTTTTTTAAATTTAAAAAATTTATTGATAAATATTTTTCTTCCTCCATTATCTCAGTACCATTTTTTCTCAAATTCTCCACGTTCAAAAGTATAGAACTTTTTGGGGGTTGGTGCTACAGAAAAATGTATAATAGCTAATATGTTCAGACCGAAATTCCTAAGGTCGTGGTGAAGCCCTTTTCCTATAACTTTTTCTATAAAATTAATTTTTTTTGAAAAAAAAAAAAAAAAAAAAAAAAATATGACAATTTTTTTTAAAATTCAAATAAAAATTTTTTCAGATAGAAATTCAAAAAAAAAGCTGCACCACGACCTTAGGATAGTAGTAGAGAACATATTAGCTTCAATAAATTTTTCTGTAGCACCAACCCCCAAGCCGTTCTATAGTTTCCCGGGGGGGGGGTCGAAAAAGAAGGTTTTTCGACCCCCACGGGGGAGGGGGGCCCCAAAATGAAAAAATCTCAGAAGAGAGCATATGATTTCTTTTCACTTTACACCTTATGTTAAAATCTCAGCTCAATCGGACAAGTATTATTGGTACATCCTAAATACCGGAACGATCCCCCTAAGGTAAGGATTACATCTTCATAGATGTGGTCAGTAGTGTCCCTCAGCACAAACAACTGAATGAGCAGACGGTGTGAAGTTCACCCTGTAAATAGGTATTTATGAAAAACTTCTAATCACATGAGAGTAATTTCATTTCATAATTTACCGTCAATATAAATTTCATAACAACAAATTTTAATATTTTAATTAAATTACTAGAGCAACACAATGCACATCAAAAGGAAAAGTGAAGCTACATGGATACTATTTAACCACTAATAATTTATATTGACATGTGAAATCATGATAATTGATTCAAATTTGAAAACTAAAAATTGAAAATACAAGATTAAATAAAGCTAAGGAATTTTTGCCGTGAATTGTTTTTCAACTCTCGGTTTAAGAACCCCAGACAAATAAAAATATTACCACAATAAATGCTAGGGTCCTTTTCCAACACCCATTACTAAGGACACTTATAGACTATAAAGAACAAAGAGTTAAGTTTGATTGTCCAAAAAATTGTGGTTTTTCCTTGTATGAAATTGTTATTGTTTGCTGGTAAACTATTGGAAAGCATTCTTGGTTACGGGGGTTAGAGAAGGACTTAAAATATTGTGGTGATCACTTAATTTGCCTAAGGTTCTTAAGTTGAGAGTTAAAATAAATTATCTTGGCGAAATTTCCCCACGACGAATTTCCTTATGGCAAAATTTCCAGTCACGGTTATGTATATCCATAGGAGACACTTACCTATGGATTGCTTTGAGCCATTTAGCATACAGTGCCTCTTCTTTCGGACAGGAATCAAAATTTTGTACTGGATCCATAATTTGACTTGCATCCAGGGACGCAGCAACGCTTCGGCATATCTGCAAAATAAGTCAATAAATGTAATTACTTCTTAATTTCATATGTTTAAAATAGGGTCACAACATTTACACTTTCTAATTTTCTAAACACTACAAGCTGGGTAAATTTGATAACAAGTAGCTAGCTACCTATTTAGGTAGGTGAAGTTTTTAAAAGCTTTGTATGGTAAAGGCATCAGATGTGATCTTAGTCCAATTTGTTTACAGTAATTAATATGCAACTATGCAAGCATACCAGACTTCCAGATTGTATTTGATGGTAAATTTGATTGACATGTCGGCAGACTTATATTTTCTTGAAAAAAAATATTTTTGCAAAGTCTGCAGACTTCTGGTTATTTATTCCTATATAACCATTAATTTTTGGAGGGAAAAATGTTAAAGAATCACCCAAATTATACAAAATTCTTGGCTGAAATTTTCATATTTCTTGGTAAGGCGCGCGGCAAATAGCATGGGAACATAGAAATTAAATAGGACTTGGGCGCAGGATTAATCCACAAATCCTTCTGTACTTTTCAGATTGGAAGTCTGGCTGGAGCATATCCAAGCTGAAGAGTGGTTCTTATACTATGATGATTACTACCTAGCCATTATTCTCTCTGAGTCTCCTAGAATAAGAGTCCTAGCTAGGTAAGTCAAATTGCTTTCTAATATGTCATAAATTCCTTATATCTCTCCAAAATTAACATTGTAACATTTATAATTAAACATTATAATAGGATGATGGTCCTAATTAAGAATGACTACCTACTAAGTTACTAACTAGCCATCCAAAAACACTTTACTCTCCAAGTCTCCCTAGGTAAGAGAGTTGGAAATGTGACTAGCTAGCCGCGGGGTACGGTCAAGAGCCCCCAGGTCATGAGCCCCCCCCGGTCACGAGCCCCTTCGGTCATGATCCCCCCTAGGTCATAAGCCCCCCCGGTCACGAGCACCCCCGGTCACGAGCCCCCCCCTCCATGTTTTTTTAATCCTTATTTACATAGTTAAACAAATGAAGAACTACTTAGATAGAATTAACTGAGAGTTGCTAATGTAGTTTGTTGTTAGCAATTAGTCAAGTGAGCTTCCTTGTCTCTCTTCGCTTCAGTCAAAACAGCTTCCTTGGCGTCTTGTTGTTGTTCCGCTGTGTCGTGTGGTGACGTCACAGCACACATATGACGTCACCATAGCAACAGACTGACAGTTCAGGGAGCATTCGCACACGGCCAGTGACGTTTGAGAAACGAGAAAGAGTGCACGCATCTAGCACGCGCTCCACCAAACGCATATTTAAGTCATTAACATTGCATCTGCTGCCTAAATATTCATCAATTAATCTTCTTACATCAGTTAAATGTCCACAGATGAGAAAATTATTGAGCAAAATGATCAGATACCTAAAGTATTTTGAAGAATAATGTGTAAGTTAACATCAGCTGTTGTGCTAACGAGAACCGTTACTCAACTTACTCAGTCAGGTCTCAGAGCGACGCACACACGTATACTCTCCCTCGTTTCTATATCTACACTAAGAAGCTAACACGATTGTAACGGCTCGGAACGGCTATATTAGCCGCCTGTCATATAGTGATCATGCTAAATTCCTAGATGTGTTTATCGATCAGAAGCTCAATTTTTCTGTTCACATTAATTCTGTAGCATCTAGACTATCTAAGATAACTGGCATATTGTACTATATACGTGATAATGTCCATGAAACTGTTCTTGTGAATCTATACTATTCTCTAGTTTATCCCCATTTGATATATGGAGTACTTTTATGGGGCGGTACAGCAGATATTCACTCGAAACCTTTGGTCATAATCCATAAGAAAATAATTAGAATAATAACTCATTCGCATTATTTAGCTCATACAGCTCCTCTTTTTAATAGAACTGGTATCTTGACCATAGGTGACATTTATAGATATTCAGTAGGTGTTTATATGTATAAATTGCAATCAACAAATTCTGTACCTATTCATCTCATACATATAGTACTAGAAATTCAAACAATAATGTTCCTTCTTTCCAAAGATTGTCCCGGTGTTTGAAATCTCTTTCATTTAGTGGCCCAAAAATTTATAATAGTATTCCACTGTCAATCCGAAACTCTCCTTCCCTTGCAATATTTAAACAGAAGTATAAGAAAAATTTAGTTGGCAACTATTAATTACTTGTTCGAGAATTATTACTTCTCCTTTTGTGTATTTCTTTGTATTGTCTACTCTGCGTATATCTACATATTTTTTTTTATATCTGCCAGAAAAGGTTCTCTTCGTACTGGCTTGATAAATTTGCCTAATTATGTAAATTATTTCTATTATACTGTCAACTGTAACTTTTTATTATCATTAAAGATTATTTATATTATTATTATTATATATATGAATTGGGCAGGTTGACGTAAAGCTTTTTACAAACAACGCATTGTTTAAGGTTTCCCTTCCGCTTCACCAGGGAGCTCAATTACCAAGAGATGTCTTTTTCTTATAATAATATTTGTTTTTCTATTTCGTTACTTAATTCATCAATTGTTGTATCAATAGATAAAATTTATTTAACAAAATAGTTCAAGATAAAATTGAAACATCTCAACTTTAACCTTAAATGTGATATTCACTTGAACGTAATCACGTTTTGTATGATACAACAAACTATGAACGTAATCACGTTTTGTATGATATAAGTAAAACAATTATCACTATTTTCACTTAATCACAATATATATATCAATTATATATTTTGTCCGAATAATATATCTTAAAAACTCGTTTGTATGTAAAACTTTATTTCAATTTCTTCAAATTTATTGTATACATTAATATTGTATATATTTATATATTGTCAAATTATGATACATTTTTCACAATTAATTGAAAAATTCCCACAAGAGGCCAATGGTTCCTTATTTTTTTCAGTACTCGCTGAACAAATATCTGACAGGACAGTTTTATGGTCACGGTACCCTAGATGTGTGTTCCATTTTACTACTCATCACTCGACCGGTAGAAATCGTCCCATTGTGTAAGAAGCAGCCATAGTGAACAGACGTGAGTTGTGAATAAGTGATTACATAAACAAGATGATCGATCACCAAGAAAGCCAAGAAATAATAGAGGAGTTTGCAAATCATATGAAAAAGTTGTCCGATATTCCTGCATCGGAAATACTAAAAAGACTCAAGCACCATCAAAATTGCGTCGTCTACTATCAAGATAATACTCTCTCTCTGCTTTTTCTTATTTCCATCAAGCACGTGGTGGGAGAAATAAACCTGCGCGCGGAAGCCCAATCCCCCAACGAACGCAAATTAGTAAAATTGACCCGCGAGACTTTTCGCTTACTAAAAGGAATACATACCTCCAACTTCACTTATGATGTAATGAACAATGAACCTGAATTTACTTTAGAAACTAATAATATTCATAGTTTCAATTCAGTTCTTAAAGGTATTATGACTTTGCTTGAGGAGAATTTCTACTGTAGAAACTACTGCGGAACATATGAAGACCACATAGAACATATAAAAAGCTGTCAATTTGAATACACAACCTATAGTATCATTTTAACTCTTCAAAATCTACACTCCTTCTGCAACACAATTCTACAAGAACGAGTAAACGCAAGATCTCCCTTTTTTGAACAAATTCAAAATCAATATTCATTCTATGAATTTGGATGGGAGGACATCAATACTGTAATACTGAAAAAGACGATCGGATTCGATCATTGGAATTGTTCTCCCCAAAACATTAGATTCCATGGCTCTTTCTTTAAAGATTATAAACACGACCTCAGCCAAGATTATGTCGAAACGAAAGTCTCTTGCAAACTTTGAAGACGATCAGTTACATTATGTAGTGCCTGCCTAAATGAAAACGTTCCCAAAAACTTGATGATCATTTTATCCAGCTGCAAACATGTCTTCTGTACGAAATGCCTCGAAAGATGGTTCGGAAACATATATGATTTTAGTTGTCCTACTTACCGGAGAGTTTCTGCTGAATGCATTCGGGCCACTGGATACAAAAACATTCTGTCTTTATTTCCTGAATAGAAACTGCAATAACAAAATACCTACTTTGTATTAATTTATCCCACTCTATTATTCACTATCAAATTTGGTACTAAATGAAAAATTATTGAAACTCACGGTAACCTATTTTATATTAAGAAGTTCAGTTGTAGAATCAATATAATCAAAATTTAATTCCCCTGTAGTAACATTTTATATATTTATATTATTCATTTCTTTGCTTAATTCACCCAAAAATAAAATCTAATCTTTCCAATAACATCACATGCGTAATGTTCATCCCTTACTTTCTGTGATCTGGGGTATAAGTGATAAAATAAACTTATTGTTCTAATGGAAAGATTAACAATTTAGTACTTGGGCCACAGGTTAAAAAAATCTATGTTCATAAATAAAATGTTCAAATGACCAGAAAATTTCAAATTGCATTAATTGCTACGTAAATAGTATGCTTTTTGTGTAATAACTAGTTCAATTTTAATCATTATGATTCGGTTTTTTGCCTATAATTGTATCAATAATAATAATCCACATATAAAAATTTAATGCATATTTTGGTCTAAGAACCAATAAAAGTTGTAGAACTGTGATTAGGAAAAGTTGTACAGAATTGGACATTTGAACTTAATTATTGTAAACCATATAATATACGTTCAGGTAAATCACCATATATTGTTATTTACATGTTCCACATATAAAACTTTATTGCATATTTTGGTCTAAGAACCAATAAAAGTTGTAGAATTGTGATTAGGAAATGTTGGACAGATTTGGACATTTGAACTTAATTATTGTAAACCATATAAAATACGTTCAGGTAAATCACCATATATTGTTATTTACATGTTCCACATATAAAACTTTATTGCATATTTTGGTCTAAGAACCAATAAAAGTTGTAGAACTGTGATTAGGAAATGTTGGACAGATTTGGACATTTGAACTTAATTATTTCAAACCATATAATATACGTTCAGTTAAATCACCATATATTGTTATTAACATGATAAACATCTTATATCAATCTTCCTAAGTCCAAAGTGAGTTACATAATGTTAGGTTTATTAGTCCAAATGAAATTTCCACCCTAACTGGACTCTGAACTGTCGGTTTAGGCTTGTAGGTAATTTTATATTGTAGTTAGATACTATAGGATAATTACTATGCCTTAGAGTTCATTACTTTTCTCTCACAAGGTACTGGTACGTGAAAAGACAATAAGATGCAAGAGGGAAAATTTAAGAATGACATGAACTCAATTTTATTTCTAAATAGTAAAACATAAACATTAAAGAATGGCCATTCAAAATATGATAATTCCTTCATAAATTAACTTTAAATGCACAACAAAATATATCCCTATTTGATAATCTAGAAGACAATAAATTTCAGTTAAATATTAATTGAACTGTACGTAGAGACACAAAAGTATAACTCCGTCCAATAATCTCTTAGACGAGAGTTCTTTGTACTACCGATTCCGTCACTTGAGTATCCTCTTCTGAACAAGAGTTACCGAAAGAGTACCATACTTAGATCAGAGACGACGGCAGTATAGCTATTAGAGAATATTCGGTACAAATTACTAGTCACAAAGAGGAATTAAAATACTGGAGAATGAGCATCCTTATCAACCAATAACTTTTAATGAAACTATCAAATTCAAAAGAACAATTAAACAATTGAATAAACTATCAAATTTAATAGAACAAATATACAATTGAATAAACTATCAAATTTATAAGAAAAAATAAACTTCCATATAAACTCTCAAATAAACTATACACATTATTGAACCAATTGAAAACGAGTTCACTGAATGAGTTCAATAAAAGTTTGTTCCAAAACACACCATTCAGACTAATTTCGAACCGGCAATGACAGAGCGTAATGACTAGTTGACACCACACTTTATTCACACAAATTCGCCACCAGAGGTCGCTCACTACAATGTTTAAGACCTTATTTCATGTAGATAAGTAAAATGAACAAACTATATAAACACACCCGAACTATATCTATATTCTTATCTATAATTGCTATATTTAATATTTTTCACACGAAACACTTATTTATTAACTTTTTATTTATCGATATCAAGGGGGTGCGTCTAATTTTCATATCAAATATTTCATCATAATATGATAAATAGACATTGATTAGCAACGCATATGAAATAGTTCAGCTCAAATCATTGTCTTTTAAGAGAAAATAGAGTTTTCATTAGTTAATCTAAGTTTAAGCGAACATATATTAGATGGCGTTGCTTACATTATTTCCAGAACGTTCCAGAACAATCTTCACGAACGTTTATAACTTTATAGAATGTCTGTTTATCTTTGGAAATAAGCTATAAATAACTAAATTCAATAAAACTAAATAAAGTTATTATAGAATTATAATTAATAAATTACTCGTATGAATACAAAAGTTTTTTGCACAACGTTTATGGAAAAACAACTAGATGGCGTCATTGACTCGTGCAAAGCTTGAGCTATTTATCACTAGATGGCGCTTTTTCAAAATAAATTAAATTTCCTTTTTTTAATAAGTGTTATTTATATTAAAACACATAGTAACAAATATTTGATTTTACCCGCACCCTAACCTCCCCCTACTTAGCATGCAAATACGAGATATTACAAGCCGCTGGTCACAAACTAAAAGTGTGACGTCCAATTTTTGCGTCTTCTGGTAGATACCATACCTTTTATGTTACTGTATCCTGTTTTAACCTATTCTTTTCTATCATAATTATATATTTTCATTAATAGTAAAAGGTCAAGCTTAATTACCAAGAGATATCTTTTTCTTATAATAATATTTGTATTTGTACTTCGTTAATTAATTCAACAATTGTTGTATCTATAGGTAAAATTTATTTAACAAAATAGAACAAGTTAAAATTGAAACATCTCACCTTTAACCTTAAATGTGATATTCACTTAAATTATAAACATTATTACGTTTTGGATGATAAAGTAAAATAATTATCACTATTTTCATTTAATCACAATATACATATATCAATGATATATTTTGTCCGACAAATATATCTAGAAAAAACTCATATGTATGTAAAACTTTATTTCAATTTCTTCAAATATATTGTATACATTAGTATTGTATAAATTTATATACTGTCAAATTATGACATATTTTTTCCATAATTAATTGAAACAATACCACAAGAGGCCAATGGTTCCTTATTTTTTTCAGTGCTCTCTGAACCAATATCTGACAGGACAGTTTTATGGTCACGGTACCCTAGATGTGTGTTCCATTCTACTACTCATCACTCGACCGGTTGAAATCGTCCCATTGTGTAAGAAGCAGACTAGAACAGACGTGAGTTGTGAATAAGTGATTACCTAGACAAGATGATCGATCACCAAGAAAGCCAAGAAATAATAGAGGAGTTTGCAAATCATATGAAAAACTTGTCCGATATTCCTACATGGGAAATACTAAAAAGACTCAAGCACCATCAAAATTGCGTCGTCTACTATCAAGATAATACTCTCTCTCTGCTTTTTCTTATTTCCATCAAGCACGTGGTGGGAGAAATAAACCTGCGCGCAGAAGCCCAATCCCCCAACGAACGCGAATTAGTAAAATTGACCCGCGAGACTTTTCGCTTACTAAAAGGAATACATACCTCCAACTTCACTTATGATGTAATGAACAATGAACCTGAATTTACTTTAGAAACTAATAATATTCATAGTTTCAATTCAGTTCTTAAAGGTATTATGACTTTGCTTGAGGAGAATTTCTACTGTAGAAACTACTGCGGAACATATGAAGACCACATAGAACATATAAAAAGCTGTCAATTTGAATACACAACCTATAGTATCATTTTAACTCTTCAAAATCTACACTCCTTCTGCAACACAATTCTACAAGAACGAGTAAACGCAAGATCTCCCTTTTTTGAACAAATTCCTAATCAATATTCATTCTATGAATTTGAATGGGAGGACATCAATACTGTAATACTGAAAAAGACGATAGGATTCGATCATTGGAATTGTTCTGCCCAGAACATTAGATTCCATGGCTCTTTCTTTAAAGATTATAAACACGACCTCAGCCAAGATAATGTCGAAACGAAAGTCTCTTTCAAACATTGAAGAAATCAGTTACATTATGTAGTGCCTGCTTAAAAGAAAACGTTCCCAAAAACTTGATGATCATTTTATCCAGCTGCAAACATGTCTTCTGTACGAAATGCTTCGAAAGATGGTTCGGAAACATATATGATATTAGTTGTCCTACTTGCCGGAGAGTTTCTGCTAAATGCATTCGGGCCACTGGATACAAAAACCTTCTGTTTTTAATTCCTGAATAGAAACTTCAATAACAAAATACCTACTTTGTATTATTTTATCCCACTCTACTATTCACTATCAAATTTGGTACTAAATGAAAAATTATTGAAACTCACGGTAACCTATTTTATATTAAGAAATTCAGTTGTAGAAACAATATAATCAAAATTTAATTCCCCTGTAGTAACATTTTATATATTTATATTATTCATTTCTTTACTTAATTCACCCAAAAATAAAATAAAATCTTTCCAATAACATCACATGCGTAATGTTCATCCCTTACTTTCTGTGATCTGTGGTATAAGTGATACAATGAACTTATTGTCCTAATGGAGAGATAAACAATTTAGTTCTTGGGCCACCGGATAAAAAAAATATATGGTTATAAATAAAATGTTCTAATGACCAGAAAATTTCAAATTGCATTAATTGCTACGTAAATAGTATGCTTTTTGTGTAATAACTAGTTCAATTTTAATCATTATGATTCGGTATTTTAACTATAATTGTATCAATAATAGTAGTATATCCACATATAAAACTTTAATGCATATTTTGGTCTAAGAACCAATAAAAGTTGTAGAACTGTGATTAGGAAATGTTGGACAGATTTGGACATTTGAACTTAATTATTGTAAACCATATAATATACGTTCAGGTAAATCACCATATATTGTTATTTACATGTTCCACATATAAAACTATATTGCATATTTTGGTCTAAGAACCAATAAAAGTTGTAGAACTGTGATTAGGAAAAGTTGGACAGATTTGGACATTTGAACTTAATTATTGTAAACCATATAATATACGTTCAGGTAAATCACCATATATTGTTATTTACATGTTCCACATATAAAACTTTATTGCATATTTTGGTCTAAGAACCAATAAAAGTTGTATAACTGTGATTAGGAAATGTTGGACAGATTTGGACATTTGAACCTAATTATTGTAAACCATATAATATACGTTCAGGTAAATCACCATATATTGTTATTTTACATGTTCCACATATAAAACTTTATTGCATATTTTGGTCTAAGAACCAATAAAAGTTGTAGAACTGTGATTAGGAAATGTTGGACAGATTTGGACATTTGAACTTAATTATTGTAAACCATATAATATACGTTCAGGTAAATCACCATATATTGTTATTTACATGTTCCACATATAAAACTTTATTGCATATTTTGGTCTAAGAACCAATAAAAGTTGTATAACTGTGATTAGGAAATGTTGGACAGATTTGGACATTTGAACTTAATTATTGTAAACCATATAATATACGTTCAGGTAAATCACCATATATTGTTATTTACATGTTAAACATCTTAAATCAATCTTCCAAAGTCCAGAGTGAGTTACATAATGTTAGGTTAATTAATTCAATGGAAATTTCCACCCTAACTGCACTCTGAACTGTCGGTTTAGGCTTGTAGGTAATGTTATATTGTAGTTAGATACTATAGGATAATTACTATGCCTTAGAGTTCATTACTTTTCTCTCACAAGGTACTGGTACGTGAAAAGACAATAAGATGCAAGAGGGAAAAATTAAAGAATGACATGAACTCAGTTTTATTTCTAAATAGTAAACAATAAACATTAAAGAATGGCCATTCAAAATATGATAATTCCTACATCAATTAACTTTAAATGCACAACAAAATATATCCCTATTTTATAATCTAGAATACAATAAATTTCAGTTAAATATTAATTGAACTGTACGTAGAGACACAAAAGTATAACTCCGTCCAATAATCTCTTAGACGAGAGTTCTTTGTACTACCGATTTCGTCACTTGAGTATCCTCTTCTGAACAAGAGTTACCGAAAAGGTACCATACGTAGATCAAAGACGACGGCAGTTAGCTATTATAGAATATTCGGTACAAATTACTAGCCACAAAGAGGGATTAAAATACTGGAGAATAAGCATCCTTATCAACCAATAACTTTTAATGAAACTATCAAATTCAAAAGAACAATTAAACAATTGAATAAACTATCAAATTTAATAGAACAAATATACAATAGAATAAACTATCAAATTTATAAGAAAAAATAAACTTCCATATAAACTCTCAAATAAACTATACACATTATTGAACCAATTGAAAATGAGTTCACTGAATGTGTTCAATAAAAGATTGTTCCAAAACACACCATTCAGACTAATTTCGAACCGGCAATGACAGAGCGTAATGACTAGTTGACACCACACTTTTTTCACACAAATTCGCCACCAGAGGTCGCTCACTACAATGTTTAAGACCTTATTTCTTATAGATAAGTAAAATAAACAAACTATATAAACACACCCGAACTATATCTATATTCTTATCTATAATTGCTATTTTTAATATTTTTCACACGAAACACTAATGAATTAACTTTTTACCTAACGATATGAAGGGGGTGCGTCTAATTTTCATATCAAATATTTCATCATAATATGATAAATAGACATTGATTAGTAACGCATATGAAATAGTTCAGCTCAAATCATTGTCTTTTAAGAGAAAATAGAGTTTTCATTAGTTAATCTAAGTTTAAGCGAACATATATTAGATGGCGTTGCTTACATTATTTCCAGAACGTTCCAGAACAATCTTCACGAACTTTTATAACTTTATAGAATGTCTGTTTATCTTTGGAAATAAGCTATAAATAACTTAATTTATAAAACTAAATAAAGTTATTATAGAATTATAATTAATAAATTACTCGTATGAATAGAAAAGTTTTTTGCACAACGTTTATGGAAAAACAACTAGATGGCGTCATTGACTCGTGCAAAGCTTGAGCTATTTATCACTAGATGGCGCTTTTTCAAAATAAATTAAATTTCCTTTTTTTAATAAGTGTTATTTAGATTAAAACACATAGTAACAAATGTTTGATTTTACCCGCACCCTAACCTCCCCCTACTTAGCATGCAAATACGAGATATTACGAGCCGCTGGTCACAAACTAAAAGTGTGACGTCCTATTTTTGCGTCTTCTGGTAGATACCATACCTTTTATGTTACTGTATCCTGTTTTAACCTATTCTTTTCTATCATAATTATATATTTCCATTCATAGTAAAAGGTCAAGCTCAATTACCAAGAGATATCTTTTTCTTATAATAATATATGTATTTGTACTTTGTTAATTAATTCAACAATTGTTGTATCCATAGGTAAAATTTATTTAACAAAATAGAACAAGTTAAAATTGAAACATCTTACCTTTAACCTTAAATGTGATATTCACTTAAATTATAAACATTATTACGTTTTGGATGATAAAGTAAAATAATCATCATTATTTTTATTTAATCACAATATACATATATCAATGATATATTTTGTCCGACAAATATATCTAGAAAAAACTCGTTTGTATGTAAAACTTTATTTCAATTTCTTCAAATATATTGTATACATTAGTATTGTATAAATTTATATACTGTCAAATTATGATATATTTTTTCCACAATTATTTGAAACATTACCACAAGAGGCCAATGGTTCCTTATTTTTTTCAGTGCTCTCTGAACAAATATCTGACAGGACAGTTTTATGGTCACGGTACCCTAGATGTGTGTTCCATTTTACTACTCATCACTCGACCGGTTGAAATCGTCCCATTGTGTAAGAAGCAGCCATAGTGAACAGACGTGAGTTGTGAATAAGTGATTACATAAACAAGATGATCGATCACCAAGAAAGCCAAGAAATAATAGAGGAGTTTGCAAATCATATGAAAAAGTTGTCCGATATTCCTGCATCGGAAATACTAAAAAGACTCAAGCACCATCAAAATTGCGTCGTCTACTATCAAGATAATACTCTCTCTCTGCTTTTTCTTATTTCCATCAAGCACGTGGTGGGAGAAATAAACCTGCGCGCGGAAGCCCAATCCCCCAACGAACGCGAATTAGTAAAATTGACCCGCGATACTTTTCGCTTACTAAAAGGAATACATACCTCAAACTTCACTTATGATGTAATGAACAATGAACCTGAATTTACTTTTGAAACTAATAATATTCATAGTTTCAATTCAGTTCTTAAAGGTATTATGACTTTGCTTGAGGAGAATTTCTACTGTAGAAACTACTGCGGAACATATGAAGACCACATAGAACATATAAAAAGCTGTCAATTTGAATACACAACCTATAGTATCATTTTAACTCTTCAAAATCTACACTCCTTCTGCAACACAATTCTACAAGAACGAGTAAACGCAAGATCTCCCTTTTTTGAACAAATTCCTAATCAATATTCATTCTATGAATTTGAATGGGAGGACATCAATACTGTAATACTGAAAAAGACGATAGGATTCGATCATTGGAATTGTTCTGCCCAGAACATTAGATTCCATGGCTCTTTCTTTAAAGATTATAAACACGACCTCAGCCAAGATTATGTCGAAACGAAAGTCTCTTTCAAACATTGAAGAAATCAGTTACATTATGTAGTGCCTGCTTAAAAGAAAACGTTCCCAAAAACTTGATGATCATTTTATCCAGCTGCAAACATGTCTTCTGTACGAAATGCTTCGAAAGATGGTTCGGAAACATATATGATATTAGTTGTCCTACTTGCCGGAGAGTTTCTGCTAAATGCATTCGGGCCACTGGATACAAAAACCTTCTGTCTTTAATTCCTGAATAGAAACTTCAATAACAAAATACCTACTTTGTATTATTTTATCCCACTCTACTATTCACTATCAAATTTGGTACTAAATGAAAAATTATTGAAACTCAGGGTAACCTATTTTATATTAAGAAATTCAGTTGTAGAAACAATATAATCAAAACTTAATTCCCCTGTAGTAACATTTTATATATTTATATTATTCATTTCTTTACTTAATTCACCCAAAAATAAAATCTAATCTTTCCAATAACATCACATGCGTAATGTTCATCCCTTACTTTCTGTGATCTGTGGTATAAGTGATACAATGAACTTATTGTCCTAATGGAGAGATAAACAATTTAGTTCTTGGGCCACCGGATAAAAAAAATCTATGGTTATAAATAAAATGTTCTAATGACCAGAAAATTTCAAATTGCATTAATTGCTACGTAAATAGTATGCTTTTTGTGTAATAACTAGTTCAATTTTAATCATTATGATTCGGTATTTTAACTATAATTGTATCAATAATAGTAGTATATCCACATATAAAACTTTAATGCATATTTTGGTCTATGAACCAATAAAAGTTGTAGAACTGTGATTAGGAAAAGTTGGACAGATTTGGACATTTGAACTTAATTATTGTAAACCATATAATATACGTTCAGGTAAATCACCATATATTGTTATTTACATGTTCCACTTATAAAACTCTATAGCATATTTTGGTCTAAGAACCAATAAAAGTTGTATAACTGTGATTAGGAAATGTTGGACAGATTTGGACATTTGAACCTAATTATTGTAAACCATATAATATACGTTCAGGTAAATCACCATATATTGTTATTTACATGTTCCACATATAAAAATTTATTGCATATTTTGGTCTAAGAACCAATAAAAGTTGTAGAACTGTGATTAGGGAATGTTGGACAGATTTGGACATTTGAACTTAATTATTGTAAACCATATAATATACGTTCAGGTAAATCACCATATATTGTTATTTACATGTTCCACATATAAAACTTTATTGCATATTTTAGTCTAAGAACCAATAAAAGTTGTATAACTGTGATTAGGAAATGTTGGACAGATTTGGACATTTGAACTTAATTATTGTAAACCATATAATATACGTTCAGGTAAATCACCATATATTGTTATTTACATGTTAAACATCTTAAATCAATCTTCCAAAGTCCAGAGTGAGTTACATAATGTTAGGTTAATTAATCCAATGGAAATTTCCACCCTAACTGCACTCTGAACTGTCGGTTTAGGCTTGTAGGTAATGTTATATTGTAGTTAGATACTATAGGATAATTACTATGCATTAGAGTTCATTACTTTTCTCTCACAAGGTACTGGTACGTGAAAAGACAATAAGATGCAAGAGGGAAAAATTAAAGAATGACATGAACTCAGTTTTATTTCTAAATAGTAAACAATAAATATTAAAGAATGGCCATTCAAAATATGATATTTCCTACATCAATTAACTTTAAATGCACAACAAAATATATCCCTATTTGATAATCTAGAAGACAATAAATTTCAGTTAAATATTAATTGAACTGTACGTAGAGACACAAAAGTATAACTCCGTCCAATAATCTCTTAGACGAGAGTTCTTTGTACTACCGATTTCGTCACTTTAGTATCCTCTTCTGAACAAGAGTTACCGAAAGAGTACCATACGTAGATCAAAGACGACGGCAGTTAGCTATTATAGAATATTCGGTACAAATTACTAGCCACAAAGAGGGATTAAAATACTGGAGAATAAGCATCCTTATCAACCAATAACTTTTAATGAAACTATCAAATTCAAAAGAACAATTAAACAATTGAATAAACTATCAAATTTAATAGAACAAATATACAATAGAATAAACTATCAAATTTATAAGAAAAAATAAACTTCCATATAAACTCTCAAATAAACTATACACAATTATTGAACCAATTGAAAATGAGTTCACTGAATGTGTTCAATAAAAGATCGTTCCAAAACACACCATTCAGACTAATTTCGAACCGGCAATGACAGAGCGTAATGACTAGTTGACACCACACTTTTTTCACACAAATTCGCCACCAGAGGTCGCTCACTACAATGTTTAAGACCTTATTTCTTATAGATAAGTAAAATAAACAAACTATATAAACACACCCGAACTATATCTATATTCTTATCTATAATTGCTATTTTTAATATTTTTCACACGAAACACTAATGAATTAACTTTTTACCTATCGATATGAAGGGGGTGCGTCTAATTTTCATAACAAATATTTCATCATAATAGGATAAATAGACATTGATTAGTAACGCATATGAAATAGTTCAGCTCAAATCATTGTCTTCTAAGAGAAAATAGAGTTTTCATTAGTTAACCTAAGTTTAAGCGAACATATATTAGATGGCGTTGCTTACATTATTTCCAGAACGTTCCAGAACAATCTTCACGAACTTTTATAACTTTATAGAATGTCTGTTTATCTTTGGAAATAAGCTATAAATAACTTAATTTATAAAACTAAATAAAGTTATTATAGAATTATAATTAATAAATTACTCGTATGAATAGAAAAGTTTTTTGCACAACGTTTATGGAAAAACAACTAGATGGCGTCATTGACTCGTGCAAAGCTTGAGCTATTTATCACTAGATGGCGCTTTTTCAAAATAAATTAAATTTCCTTTTTTTAATAAGTGTTATTTAGATTAAAACACATAGTAACAAATGTTTGATTTTACCCGCACCCTAACCTCCCCCTACTTAGCATGCAAATACGAGATATTACGAGCCGCTGGTCACAAACTAAAAGTGTGACGTCCTATTTTTGCGTCTTCTGGTAGATACCATACCTTTTATGTTACTGTATCCTGTTTTAACCTATTCTTTTCTATCATAATTATATATTTCCATTCATAGTAAAAGGTCAAGCTCAATTACCAAGAGATATCTTTTTCTTATAATAATATATGTATTTGTACTTTGTTAATTAATTCAACAATTGTTGTATCCATAGGTAAAATTTATTTAACAAAATAGAACAAGTTAAAATTGAAACATCTTACCTTTAACCTTAAATGTGATATTCACTTAAATTATAAACATTATTACGTTTTGGATGATAAAGTAAAATAATCATCATTATTTTTATTTAATCACAATATACATATATCAATGATATATTTTGTCCGACAAATATATCTAGAAAAAACTCGTTTGTATGTAAAACTTTATTTCAATTTCTTCAAATATATTGTATACATTAGTATTGTATAAATTTATATACTGTCAAATTATGATATATTTTTTCCACAATTATTTGAAACATTACCACAAGAGGCCAATGGTTCCTTATTTTTTTCAGTGCTCTCTGAACAAATATCTGACAGGACAGTTTTATGGTCACGGTACCCTAGATGTGTGTTCCATTTTACTACTCATCACTCGACCGGTTGAAATCGTCCCATTGTGTAAGAAGCAGCCATAGTGAACAGACGTGAGTTGTGAATAAGTGATTACATAAACAAGATGATCGATCACCAAGAAAGCCAAGAAATAATAGAGGAGTTTGCAAATCATATGAAAAAGTTGTCCGATATTCCTGCATCGGAAATACTAAAAAGACTCAAGCACCATCAAAATTGCGTCGTCTACTATCAAGATAATACTCTCTCTCTGCTTTTTCTTATTTCCATCAAGCACGTGGTGGGAGAAATAAACCTGCGCGCGGAAGCCCAATCCCCCAACGAACGCGAATTAGTAAAATTGACCCGCGATACTTTTCGCTTACTAAAAGGAATACATACCTCAAACTTCACTTATGATGTAATGAACAATGAACCTGAATTTACTTTAGAAACTAATAATATTCATAGTTTCAATTCAGTTCTTAAAGGTATTATGACTTTGCTTGAGGAGAATTTCTACTGTAGAAACTACTGCGGAACATATGAAGACCACATAGAACATATAAAAAGCTGTCAATTTGAATACACAACCTATAGTATCATTTTAACTCTTCAAAATCTACACTCCTTCTGCAACACAATTCTACAAGAACGAGTAAACGCAAGATCTCCCTTTTTTGAACAAATTCCTAATCAATATTCATTCTATGAATTTGAATGGGAGGACATCAATACTGTAATACTGAAAAAGACGATAGGATTCGATCATTGGAATTGTTCTGCCCAGAACATTAGATTCCATGGCTCTTTCTTTAAAGATTATAAACACAACCTCAGCCAAGATAATGTCGAAACGAAAGTCTCTTTATAACATTGAAGAAATCAGTTACTTTATGTAGTGCCTGCTTAAAAGAAAACGTTCCCAAAAACTTGATGATCATTTTATCCAGCTGCAAACATGTCTTCTGTACGAAATGCTTCGAAAGATGGTTCGGAAATATATATGATATTAGTTGTCCTACTTGCCGGAGAGTTTCTGCTAAATGCATTCGGGCCACTGGATACAAAAACCTTCTGTCTTTAATTCCTGAATAGAAACTTCAATAACAAAATACCTACTTTGTATTATTTTATCCCACTCTACTATTCACTATCAAATTTGGTACTAAATGAAAAATTATTGAAACTCACGGTAACCTATTTTATGTTAAGAAATTCAGTTGTAGAAACAATATAATTTAAATTTAATTCACCTGTAGTAACATTTTATATATTTATATTATTCATTTCTTTACTTAATTCACCCAAAAATAAAATCTAATCTTTCCAATAACATCACATGCGTAATGTTCATCCCTTACTTTCTGTGATCTGGGGAATAAGTGATATAATGAACTTATTGTCCTTATGGAGAGATGAACAATTTAGTACTTGGGCCACCGGATAAAAAAAAATATATGGTTATAAATAAAATGTTCTAATGACCAGGAAATTTCAAATTGCATTTATTGCTACGTAAATAGTATGCTTTTTGTGTAATAACTAGTTCAATTTTAATAATTATGATTCGGTTTTTTAACTATAATTGTATCAATAATAGTAGTATATCCACATATAAAACTTTATTGCATATTTTGGTCTAAGAACCAATAAAAGTTGTAGAACTGTGATTAGGAAAAGTTGGGCAGATTTGGACATTTGAACTTAATTATTGTAAACCATATAATATACGTTCAGGTAAATCACCATATATTGTTATTTACATGTTCCACATACAAAACTTTATTGCATATATTGGTCTAAGAACCAATAAAAGTTGTAGAACTGTGATTAGGAAATGTTGGACAGATTTGGACATTTGAACTTAATTATTGTAAACCATATAATATAAGTTCAAGTAAATCGCCATATATTGCTATTTACATGTTCCACATATAAAACTTTATTGCATATTTTGGTCTAAGAATCAATAAAAGTTGTAGAACTGTGATTAGGAAATGTTGGACAGATTTGGACATTTGAACTTAATTATTGTAAACCATATAATATACGTTCAGGTAAATCACCATATATTGTTATTTACATGTTCCACATATAAAACTTTATTGCATATTTTGGTCTAAGAACCAATAAAAGTTGTAGAACTGTGATTAGGAAAAGTTGGACAGATTTGGACATTTGAACTTAATTATTGTAAACCATTTAATATACGTTCAGGTAAATCACCATATATTGTTATTTACATGTTAAACATCTTATATCAATCTTCTAAAGTCCAGAGTGAGTTACATAATGTTAGGTTAATTAATCCAATGGAAATTTCCACCCTAACTGCACTCTGAACTGTCGGTTTAGGCTTGTAGGTAATGTTATATTGTAGTTAGATACTATAGGATAATTACTATGCCTTAGAGTTCATTACTTTTCTCTCACAAGGTACTGGTACGTGAAAAGACAATAAGATGCAAGAGGGAAAAATTAAAGAATGACATGAACTCAGTTTTATTTCTAAATAGTAAACAATAAACATTAAAGAATGGCCGTTCAAAATATGATAATTCCTACATAAATTAACTTTAAATTTTTCAACAAAATATATCCCTATTTGATAATCTAGAAGACAATAAATTTCAGTTAAATATTTATTGAACTGTACGTAGAGACACAAAAGTATAACTCCGTCCAATAATCTCTTAGACGAGAGTTCTTTGTACTACCGATTCCGTCACTTGACTATCCTCTTCTGAACAAGAGTTACCGAAAGAGTACCATACGTAGATCAGAGACGACGGCAGTTAGCTATTATAGAATATTCAGTACAAATTACTAGCCACAAAGAGGGATTAAAATACTGGAGAAAAAGCATCCTTATCAACCAATAACTTTTAATGAAACTATCAAATTCAAAAGAACAATTAAACAATTGAATAAACTATCAAATTTATAAGAAAAAATAAACTTCCATATAAACTCTCAAATAAACTATACACATTATTGAACCAATTGAAAATGAGTTCACTGAATGAGTTCGATAAAAGATTGTTCCAAAACACGCCATTCAGACTAATTTCGAACCGACAATGACAGAGCGTAATGACTAGTTGACACCACACTTCATTCACACAAATTTACCACCAGAGGTCGCTCACTACAATGTTTAAGACCTTATTTCTCATAGATAAGTAAAATAAACAAACTATATAAACACACCTGAACTATATCTATATTATTATCTATAATTGCTATTTTTAATATTTTTCACACGAAACACTTATTTATTAACTTTTTACTTATCGATATTTTACTTATCGATATCTAATTTTCATATCAAATATTTCATCATAATATGATAAATAGACATTGATTAGTAACGGATATGAAATAGTTCAGCTCAAATCATTGTCTTTTAAGAGAAAATAGAGTTTTCATTAGTTAACCTAAGTTTAAGCGAACATCTAAGAGATGGCGTTGCTTACATTATTTCCAGAACATTCCAAAACAATCTTCTCGAACGTTTATAACTTTATAGAATGTCTGTTTATCTACGAAAATAAGCTATAAATAACTGAATTTATAAAACTAAATAAAGTAAATTTTGTCTCTCCAGCTCTCTCCAAAAAATCACATAATTTCTATCCAAAGAACTCGCCATTAAGAGGGCGACTTTGGACATGCTTTCACCGACTTGTCAGAGGAATTTTTCCTTTTTGAAAATAGTATTAATTTTAATTCTACCAGGGTGGTTTGGTTTAGACCAATTGGTTCAAACCATTGGTTTAAACCAAGCTAAAAAAAACCATGGTTTATTTGTTTTTTATGGTTTATTTGGTTTTTTATTCTTTGAAGCTCTAAAATCATTTTTAATTTATCAGAAATCATCAATATCATATTCATATCATTTAAATTAGTTTTCTTAAATCATTTAAATATATAAATATATTATGTAGCTATATAAAATTTTATTAGTTAATCTTAGTAGTGTAATTTTTTCATTGAAGACATTAAATTCAAAACCAAAGGAAAATAGAAATATGAACAGGGTTTTCTCCTCACCATATTGTATTATTATCATTTTATAAAGATATTTTGCATAGTGATTTAGTAAACATTAAAATATAGTCTTGAGTCACACTGTGATATTCATTTGCTAATATGTTATATTTTAATTTGAACATCTACATTTGAAATGTAAATCAATGGAAATATAAGAATTTAAGAAATTTTGAACCTAGCTATATTATTTAAAACTTGATCTTTGAATTTTTTAAGAGCTTATTAAAGTAGACTAGCAGCTAAGAATTATTCATGAATTGATAGTAAAATGTTACATAGCATCTGCATTAATTAATTTTTTCATAATTTATCACAAATAAATCTATTTTTTTTTTCCATAATTTACCAAAATATGAATGATGTTTTGTAATGTTAATCATGTATAGTGATCAGTTATAAACTAATAAGTATCTATATGCACTTTTATTAAATAAATACATGTAAAAACCAAATAAACCATGGTTTATTTGTTTTTTTCGAAAAAACAATTGGTTTTTAACAACCCTGAATTCTACTATTCTAGTGAACTCATAAAAAATTTCAGCCGTATATTTCTATATTGACATAAATTTTATGTGGCAAAATGGGAAAAATGTTTTTTTTTTGATCAGCCAAATAGTTACCAAAGATCTATGTCTTCTGCAGTGCCAGACAGTGGCAGTTAGTACCAATTTCCAGGTAACTGTACCATACTTTCCTGACCGGAGCTCAGGATCCCAATCTCCCATTTGGCTGAGTTCGATAAAATTATATGAATAATTCTCATTTACTGATTTAATATCTAAATGTTTCTTTTTCAGATAGTATGTATAAAGATAAATTCATATAAGATGGCATTTTATGTAGTGCTACTTTTGTACGAATCAGAATGAAAAATATGTTAATTAAGATTCAACTATGTAGATACTAGAATGGAAAATGGTATGATGCAGAAGTCATTAATCTACAAGGTGATTTTCATTTGCATTACCTTGAACTAATTTATGTCCAGAGTGTTTTTTTATGTTATAGCTATTGAAGTGAAATTGTATTGAATGTGTTAAAGATTATAACAATATAATTTTTTAAATTATTATCAATTAATTATCTTCACATGTGTCTCAGGTAAAATCACCTGAGAGCTTTGAGCTTTGTCTATCTCTGAGTAATTTTATTTATCATTTATTAATTCATTTTTATTTTTATTTCAGGTATTACTATTGAATGGACAAAAAATGATTCTGTAAGAGAGAACATGCACTATTTGCTAATAGCAGAAGATCACCTGACTGTTGGAGGAATAGCAGAAGATCACCTGACTGTTGGGGTAATAACAGAAGAAGTTGCTGATCACATAACTAGTACTGTTTATGGTGATGCAATCATTGTAGTCTAATAATATGGCTTCATTAGTATATTGTCATCTGTCTATTGTCACCAGTCTATTGTCATCTGTCTATTGTCACCAGTCTATTGTCACCAGTCTATTGTCACCAGTCTATTGTCACCAGTCTATTGTCACCAGTCTATTGTCACCAGTCTATTGTCACCAGTCTATTGTCACCAGTCTATTGTCACCAGTCTATTGTCACCAGTCTATTGTCACCAGTCTATTGTCACCAGTCTATTGTCACCAGTCTATTGTCACCAGTCTATTGTCACCAGTCTATTGTCACCAGTCTATTGTCATCTGTCTTTTGTCATTAGTCTTTTGTCATTAGTCTATTGTCATCTGTCTATTGTCATCTGTCTATTGTCATTAGTCTATTGTCATTAGTCTATTGTCATTAGTCTATTGCCATTAGTCTATTGCCATTAGTCTATTGCCTCCAGTCTATTGTCTCCAGTCTATTGTCTCCAGTCTATTGTCTCCAGTCTATTGTCTCCAGTCTATTGTCTCCAGTTTATTGTCTCCAGTTTATTGTCTCCAGTTTATTGTCTCCAGTTTATTGTCTCCAGTTTATTGTCTCCAGTTTATTGTCTCCAGTTTATTGTCTCCAGTTTATTGTCTCCAGTCTATTGTCTCCAGTCTATTGTCTCCAGTCTATTGTCTCCAGTCTATTGTCTCCAGTCTATTGTCTCCAGTCTATTGTCTCCAGTTTATTGTCTCCAGTCTATTGTCTCCAGTCTATTGTCTCCAGTCCATTGTCTCCAGTCCATTGTCTCCAGTCCATTGTCTCCAGTCCATTGTCTCCAGTCCATTGTCTCCAGTCCATTGTCTCCAGTCCATTGTCTCCAGTCCATTGTCTCCAGTCCATTGTCTCCAGTCCATTGTCTCCAGTCCATTGTCTCCAGTCTATTGTTGTCTCCAGTCTATTGTTGTCTCCAGTCTATTGTTGTCTCCAGTCTATTGTTGTCTCCAGTCTCTTGTTGTCTCCAGTCTCTTGTTGTCTCCAGTCTCTTGTTGTCTCCAGTCTCTTGTTGTCTCCAGTCTCTTGTTGTCTCCAGTCTCTTGTTGTCTCCAGTCTCTTGTTGTCTCCAGTCTCTTGTTGTCTCCAGTCTCTTGTTGTCTCCAGTCTCTTGTTGTCTCCAGTCTCTTGTTGTCTCCAGTCTCTTGTTGTCTCCAGTCTCTTGTTGTCTCCAGTCTCTTGTTGTCTCCAGTCTCTTGTTGTCTCCAGTCTCTTGTTGTCTCCAGTCTCTTGTTGTCTCCAGTCTCTTGTTGTCTCCAGTCTCTTGTTGTCTCCAGTCTCTTGTTGTCTCCAGTCTCTTGTTGTCTCCAGTCTCTTGTTGTCTCCAGTCTCTTGTTGTCTCCAGTCTCTTGTTGTCTCCAGTCTCTTGTTGTCTCCAGTCTATTGTTGTCTCCAGTCTATTGTTGTCTCCATTCTCTTGTTGTCTCCAGTCTCTTGTTGTCTCCAGTCTCTTGTTGTCTCCAGTCTCTTGTTGTCTCCAGTCTCTTGTTGTCTCCAGTCTATTGTTGTCTCCAGTCTCTTGTTGTCTCCAGTCTATTGTTGTCTCCAGTCTATTGTTGTCTCCATTCTATTATCTCAACGGTTCCCTAAATATAATTCGAATGTTCCATTTGTTAAGGAGCTCTACCAAGTCCTAATGAATGTTTTTTTTAAATTTACCATTTAGCTATTATTTGTATCTTTCTTCAATTTCTTATTTGTCTTCTTTTTGCCTAGCTGTATCCATGAGTAAGCAGAATGACTGTGTAGGTCTCTTATCCATGGGTAAGCACTGCTTACCCATGGATAAGAGACCTACACAGACAGTCTGCTTACTAAGCAGACTGTCTGTGTAGGTCTCTTATCCATGAGTAAACAGACTGAATGTAACATTGATACATATGAAATGGGTTTAACAATAATTTCCTCAGAGTCAAAAACGCTCGTGTGACATAGCCCTTATTAACAGTGATTATTAGTGATTGATAATATTAGTTCTTTAAGCATGAAGTAATTTTATTTTATTTTATTTACGCTCTATACAGAAAAGATCTGATGTGGGGAATAGTGACTTTGTTCAATAAGTCACTTTACTGCCTGGTACTGGTTTGCTATGACTGGTACAAGTGTTTGATTTATATGGTCTTTTTTTCCGAAGTCCCTACACTTATACTTAAATTTGTTTTAGTAAAAACTAAAAGTAATTATGGAACGAGTAAAGATATCGGACCACAGTACGTTAACTCTACTAGCTTAAATTCTGGTTCTTTATCTTTACTTGGTTAAATTATTAAATATTTGAACAATAATTGGAATAAAAATATAATTTTGGAATCATAGATACCACATTAAAGTATTTGAGCAGAATTTTTTTTCCATTTTATTACTACTCGTTCTAAACAAATTAAAATGGATCACGATTTTTATCAATTCTTACAATGCATAAAATATGCAAAATTATTGTATAAACATTAATATTATCATTTATACAGTTGTATATTTATGAAATACTAAAAATAATTTTTTTTAAGAAACTGAAAATTTTAGTGGTCCGTCAACATTACTAGATGAATTTCTGGTCCGTTATCTTTACTTGCTTCGAACCACTTCATTTTCCTCTTCCCTCCGTGAGTGCAGCCAAGTTACTTGGTAAGTGACTGCATTCACGGAGTATCTGTTGTGCATCCATAAGCTTGTTATCGACGGTGGTAGGTGATTTTGTTCCCCACTTCCCATTCTGACTGCTTCTTCAAGTCTCTTGTATTTAATTTCCCTCTGACGTCAGCGATTGATCAACAAATGTTCTGAGCAGATATTGAACCCACAATGAATTAAATTAATGTTCAATAAAGGACGGAAAAATTAATGTTGTTTCATTACATAATTTATCCAAATACTATTCTGTACTATTATTTATCCTTAAGCATTTCATAGTTCGTGCACCCAATTAGATCAAAGTCGTAATCTTACTTTGCTATTGGCTTTATTATCATTTCTTGTCCATTCCTCCAACCTCTCAGTCCACTCCTCTATCTTCACACCCTCCACACCTCAAACCACTCGTCCATATCCTCGTCTTACTTCACTTGCATTCAGCACTATACAGCATACACTCTTTCTTTCCCACTGTCTCTCTCTGACCTTCTTTCGAACATCACTGAATTCTTACCCTCTCTTCTTTGCTTCTCATATGTTTCTCTTTTATCTTCATTCCATGCCTCAGTCATTCTATTCTCATATCTCTGATTCATTTCACTCCAGTATTCAATTATTGTTATTATTATCACAGTGGCACCTCCTCTCCATATTATTTATTCCTCTTTTCCCCATTTTTTTCATTCCTCTTATTCTCCACATCAAAATGTTTATACCTCAATTTTTTTTCTTTCCTTACCAATTAATTCATTAACTGATTCTGCTCATCACCAATCACTTTATTTCTTATTGAAATGTCTCTTATATTTAATTTACATTTTTTAATAGACAAATTCATACATCTTGGATCTATCACCTCTTTTGTTTTCTTATGATTCTACTCCTATTATTGCATTCTCCACTTCAAAACACAATTTTTAAATAGTTTACTCTTCATTCACCTTATAATAATACTCTTTTTTTTTCCATTTGTAATTCCTGTCTTTCCTTCTCTAGTGTTTGATAGTCAGACTGAGGACTGCCACTTATTTTTGTCTTTTCCTTCTCTAATGTTTGATAGGGCTGCGACATATTTTTCTTGATAGTACCGAAATGATAGTGGCATAAGAATTGGATTCAAATTTCAATTCAAACAGATTTAGCCTATTTTCTGAATATAAAGCGTTAAACTTCGGTTGTATGTACCTATGAAACTATATGACGAGTGATTGCAAGATTTCTCTATAGATATTAAAGGATTTGTATTTAATTTTTCGTAACAATTTGATATAAACCTAGAATTATATGACTTATAAGTAGGGTTGTAATAATATACGTTTCATATGGTATAGAATACTACCTACAGGCTACATATACACCGATGCTGTAGAACCATCCGATACTCTTTAATTTTCTTCGTCTATAATATTTTCAAATTTATGATTTTAAATGCATATTGTCACAACCCTACAGTTATAAGGTACTATTAAAAAATCCTCTCGAATGAATAACGCCTCCCTATAAACAACGTATATCGATACGATTGCTTCTTCCATCGAATCGACAGACCGTCGTTTGTAATGCTAATAGGTATAAAAAAATGAATATTGTGAGACTTTCAATATCACAGTTTCGTAATTTAATTTTTTTTAATATTTTGAATTTGGTTAGCTCCATAACATCAATATTTACAGGATGGTGTTAGAAAATTATAGTAGGCAAGCTGAAAATGCATCAAATAAACGTAGTGAAGGATAAAGGCTTGCTCACACTTGTCCGTGGAGGAAAATCTGTTAAATATCTCATAATTGCTTTTTTGTAGAAAGTAACTAAGCTACAAACAAATTACTCGTCTCTATATTCAAATTGATACTACAATAAATTAATTTGAAAGGGATTTTAACTTTCGGTTTTTTAAGTATATGGAAATGGCCACACTACTTCTTTGGGATAGTTTAAATTTCGTACAGGAAATGCATGTGTGAAGCGCTTTTGTATCTCCAGCATCAAGTACCGATATAATTAGATAGTACTATTATGCAATAGGTCTGTTTCAACTCTTTAAACTATTTCACCTACAGGCTACAGAACAAAACATTTGAGCTCGAGAAATAGTTAACCACCCACCAAGACCTCTCGAATTTCACTGAAGATAGCAAGGCGGAGTTACAGTCAGACTGAGTCAGTATCTCCGCCCCTTTAGGTGTGGGGATGGGGAGGGGACGATCGCTGATTGGCTCTTATCTAAAGTCATCTGACTTTATAACTATAGCTTGGAGTCACGTTTACGTTCTTCCTGTTTTTTTTAAATCTAGTGTAATGAAAGACTACTTACCTTGGGAACATTTTCACAGATGCTACTTTCGATAAGATATTATGCCCAATGGACACTTATTTTATAAAGTTATGAGCTCGGTAACATTTTTTAAAAATCTTTTGATGATTAACTTATTTTTGCTTTGACTATAAGTTTGAAATCATGTTTAACTTATTCTGTTAGTTCAAAAAACTCTTTTTGTTAATAATTTCGATGTCAGGACTAATAATTATTGTAATATAATAATTTGACTAGAGAACATTTTATTTTAAAATTTTATGAGTCAAATCTTTTTATTTTAAATTCTTATATGTTAAAATAATTTACTATAAAATTACTTTCGAAAGAAACGTTTAATTTAAAATTTTATCGATGTGGTCGACTTTTCTTAGGCATTTCGAACTCAGTCACAATTGATGTAAATACTTTTGAGCTAAAGTTTATTTATATTGAATGAATTGATCAAAGTCCAACTTAATTTAAGTATTTACTTTCAAATCACATTTTCGATGAGCTTATTATAGCTTAGTACTATTTGAAATAAAACTTGCACGTTATTTTCTCATTTACGGTAGATTATTAGTGATTAATACTATTTTTCTATTTTATCGTTATCTAGGTACTGTTTTTATTATTACGATTATATATAAATTTAGTTTATCTTGCAGCTTTATACGGAATGGCATGTTTATTTAAAGCAATTAGTTCACAGTAATCTTTATCTTATGTTTGTAGATCTTAGGTACATTTATTAAAAATCTTTTGATCATATGTACATTGACGCAGAACGATGTAGGCATAAGGAACATTTGCCATAAATTACTTACGTTGGTACTATTTATTTTCATATCTTAGGTCTCTGTATAGCCTATCCTAAAAACTATTCATTTGAAATCGTGTAGCAGGTAAATTGCGACACACTAATTTTGGCCTCAAACCACAAACACACTAATAAGAATCATAACTACGAAACACTAATATAATTAATTAATGAATTATTAAATTCATATCACTTCCTTTGGTAAGTAAGAGTTTAATATAAATTCAGTTCAGCAGGATTTAGAATCTATCGATAAAAGTGCTTCAAGTTAAATGGCCGCAATTTACCTCCTTGACCTTAAAGGTCCCCTCCACTCTATTTTTTTATTTCTCCATTCATTTGAATTAAGGTTACTGATTATAAAACTGAAAACTATTTCAAATTTGGTTCTATAGTTTTTTAATAATATGTATAATTCAAGATTTGTTTCCGTTCTTTCTACTACACCTCTGAATTTCAAGCAAAGAAAAATCCTCTTGTGTGATAGGCTAACTAGATTCGACAAATTCAAAACAATAACAAAGCTGATTCCAAGATAATGGATCCATATAACGAATCCAAGTACCTAATTAAGTATTTCTTACTAATAGTTTTCATAAATCATAACATTTTTCCTACCTAGAGAACTGTTCATTTTAAAACACTGAATTTGAATAGGTATGTACTATGTATATACGAACCAACATACCTACTCAATTATGGGGCCTTTATCTTCTTATGAATCTCAGAATGAAAAAAAGCGAAATGTGAATATTTCTTATAGGGTAAGTATCGAATCATCGGACAGACCAATTTGTCGGACAAATGAGTTCAAATACCAAAATATAAAGAATTTTCACGTCATACGAGGCCGGGTGATGGGCAGTCACGTAGCGTTGTGTTTTCTTAGCAATGTGATGTAAAATTGAACCTATCTTTTGAATATTTGTAAAATAATTTGACTGACAGTGAAAAAAGATAGCTTTTGTCATTATTTGAATCTAGGAGAAATAAAACCACAATATGTATGGCAAAATATATTACAGATGACCTATGCGATATACCTATGTCACTCTACAAAAAATGGATGGGTCCTTCAGGAGTGCTGCCATATTGTGGAATAAACTATTTAAAAAAATTAGGCATGCTAGTTTTATAATGGTTTGTCCGATAATTCGATTCAAAATTACGGTAAATAGATTTTTCGGACAGCTGTCCGAAGTTTCAATCTCCTATTAAATATCAAATCGATTCTTCGGACTACTTGTCTGAAGAATCGATTCTGATCATTAGAAAAGTTTTTGAAACTATTTACATTCATATGTTTTAATAACCTTCACAAATTTGCGTAAAGTCATATTTTACCCGGCATTTATTTATTATTTATTTATCATCAAAAGTGTTCAAGCAAATGCCTGAAATTTGGTGAAACGATTGGTCATTATCAAGTTTATTAGATTTTGGGAGGCAATCGGGTCAAAGAAGCGGCGAAGGTATGCGCTCTACCGAGTGCCCGTAATCTAGTTGAAGTTGTCTTGCCTTAAAAATATTGATTGCACTCAGGGTACAATTACATAATAACGATAAAAACTAACAGCACCATACGTGCTGATCGAGTCGAACTGGTCCTGTGACCGACCACATCACCTTCCAACTGATATTTATTTACATAGAAAAACTAAAATAATAATCATATTCTAACAGATTGACTAAATCTTAATTATAGTCTTTGAAATATTAAGTGATTTGAAAAAATGGTTTATTTTAAGTGGACAGTCACGGTTTTTTCTTATTTGTAATGATACAATTTTGAAACTTCTCACATGTTTGCATCATGTTTTATGCACCAACTTTCATTTAGGAAAAATAATTGTGCGACTCCCCACACCCCAAAAGTGGGATTCATAAAAATATAATATCTCAAAAACTAAAAGATATGAAGAGATGCAGTTTTCAAAAATCGATTGCTAGAGAGTTTTTTTTTTACATAAAAGTACGCTTCGTATGTGCCAACACATTGCTGATCATTATGCAATTTACCATTTGCCACTTTTCATGAAAAAATATAAAGTAAAATCTCTGTTACATGTCTAAATGAATGTGAAAATGTATAATCATCTACAGTCGCCGCAAAAAAATGTTTACATTTACAAAAAGAAAATGAGGATGAATAAAAGGCAAAATATGGTACGTGCTATGCATTTAATGACATGTACTACTTCTCCTAGTATTTACTAGGGTTTCCCTTAAACTAAATGACCATCTGAATACGTTTTGGAATGGAATCGGCTAGTTTAGTGAAGTAGGAAGCATCCATCATCACCCATACCGTGACACTGTAGTGGGACTACGCACTATCTTTGACTCTGCCCTGAGAAGCATAAAAGTACTTTCATCACTGAACCTGACTTTCCGCCACTGCTCAGGAAACCATTCCTTGTACTTCTTGCAGAAAGCAACCCTCTTCTTCTTCATGGCCTCTGTCAGCATGGGCTTCTTGGCGGCGCGACGAGAGGCAGGTGCAGGTCTTTTTGTAGACGATGCTGAATCGTCCCAGTCGATACGCTATTCAGCAGGTCAGGGTGCATTTTTTCAGTCCTGAGGCCGTCAAAGCTGGAGTCTTTATTACTTCTCGCTTCATGATGGTATCTGTCCTTGGTGTAGTCTTCCTAGGTGCACCAGAGCCTACCTTTCGTTTGGGGATGACAACGGTGGCAAGTGACGCTGCATCTCGCTTCAGTGTGTAAATTGACTGCCGGGGAATTTTCAAGTCTGAGGCCACAGATATCACAGACTTCCCCTGCTCTAATAAAGTCAAGGCACGTCTTTTGTCTTCCATTTTAAGTTTGCATCGACTCATTATAACGAGTAGAACAAAAGTTGTAGGCAGACAAAGTTGGCAATGTCAAGAAAATATGTCCGCGAAAATTGACGTGCACTACAACCTACCTGTACACCATCACAAGGCCCACAGATTGTTCCAGCTCTGTTACAGCATGATATGAACTGCCTACCAACTGGAGACAAGCTACGCGCAGTGTCAGGTGTGCTGGTGTGAAAATGCACATATGTATGTACTAACGAATTTTGATGTAAACATTTTTTTTTGCGTAAATTCTGTAAACATTTTTTTTGCGGCGACTGTATGATATTCACCTACGTCCCTTTCTGAAATTCGTGAGGGTTCGTCCAAACTATCCCTCCGCCTCAATAACTACCTGCAGCGTATGACGTACAGGGCTCCTCCTAACGTAATAAGGGTCAGATTGGCATACAAATTTGTGAGTCTTTCTAAGAAACTGTTTTAATAAAAAAAACATAAAAAATAAGTGAAGAAATTCGATTGCTTCATCAATAAGGGATATCAATGATAGATATCGCTTAAAATGTGATGCGCAATTTCAATACAGTATCGACAATAATTAAAAACCTTCGATAGTGTGTTGATAATTCGTTTTAAACATCAAGTTTCATTAATTTTGTAGAGTAAACCGTAATTTGTGTTCCTATCGTACACTTATCGATATTTTAAATTTATTGTCATTACTATATTTATTGTCATTACAGAGGGATGCAATTGTGACATCTTGATTATTGCGCTCAGGTTTATACATAAGTCTGAAGCCTAGATTGTTTGCGGATACTGCTAAACTGGTGTTAAAAATTATTTTCTTGCTCACTATTTCGTTACTATAATAGGGAGATTTTGATTACAATGGAATTCTAAGTGTAAATATTGCATCAAGTATAACACTTTAACAAACCTAGACGATTGTAGATGACAGCAGCAGTATAGAGCGCAAAGAAATTATATTATATCTTATAGGGGCATTTTACCCCGATCAGCATCGATAGTTGTGCCCAAAAGATTTAAGCCAAATAAAAGATGCCCAGATAGATTTGTGACACCAGAAAAAATGAAGAAGTGATGGCCTACTTTGTTATTACAGTAGAAATGGTCTCCAATTAATTAAGTAAAGTTAATACCGTAGAGTCTAATAAGCAACTTTTCAAACAAAGGCAAAATATTGATATCCTGGGATGTAGCAGAGTCCGTTTTTATCAACAGAGTCTGTTTTCTATTAAAATAATTGAAGAACATTGATACTGTAATAACAAAGTAACACCACTGTATTGTGTCTGCTTTCTTGGCTTAATTGCCTTGGGGCTCAATTTTCCTGGGCTCAATTGACTTGTGCCCAACTGCGGTCCACGTCTTCCCCTACAGTCAAACAAAAAGACTGATATGTCTCGTGTTCAAAGGTCACAGAGACCATTCTAAGGATCCCAATACCAAGGGCAAGGGGGTCAACATTTGGCACCCAAGGGCCAGTATGAAAAAAAAAATTACTTCATCATTATTATAAGACTTAATGTTACGTAATAAATGCTCTTAAAATTATTTGTTGGTGTAAAATATATCATAAATTACGAATTTAACATGTGTCCGAAGTTTTGAAAACATTTCTATTTTTGTCCGAAATATCGATTTTTCTGTAATATTTCACCATGTTGCGACATTCCTAAAGCTTACATTCAATCATCAGAATTTAAATAGATGCAGAAATACGCGTACACTATCATTTTGAATGGAACAAAAATCGCATGGTCGGACGATTACTCATCCAACCATGCTATTTTTACCCTATAATAAATTGTGAACAGAATACTTGATAGATTTAAATTCTGCTTACTGTTATATGTTATATAACCTCAGTTCTACATATTTAAAGCAATTCCAGAATTTTTATAATATAGAGTGGAGAGGACCTTCAAACATTGTCTTTTAAAGACAGAGCCTAATAAGTAATATACTTACAGAGTTCAATATTCACTAACACTAGTAACTTTCTATATTCATGTTCTACGCAACACTTTTACAATTAATTCACTTTGTGATCAATCTATGGAGCAATAAGATTTAACAATTCAAATGAAGTGACGCACAGTTCTAGTTTAATAATAAAAGTAATTCTTCATGCTCAACCAGATAAATGAAAAAACTATTCAGAGTATTACTATTCATATTAACCCTTTAGCGACCAGGTGGACACTCGTGTCTCCTTTCATTTAGTAGTCCCATGGGACCAACTGTTAATAATGAGAACGAATAATTATATCACGGCTTAACTATCTACAAAGTATAATTAAATAAGAGCACACAATTTAACCACCAATCACTAGCAACAGACACTTATTTCTTTCACCAACGCAAGGTGTTTCCCTGAACTTATCTTTTGAAAATTTATACACAGCCTCCAGGTAAATGAAATCACCTGCTTAGGATTTGTAAGAAATCTAACGAATATCAACGACTGCCGGACATATGGCACTGTAATTTCTTTTGGGCTGAAATGACTGAATTATTATTCGATTCCAAAAATGGTTTTATATTGAACTTTTTAGTGTTATAAGCTTCTAAATCGATGGAACAGGACACATGTACCCTAATGAGATGCAATAGATCAACAATAACGACCTAAATCTTATAGATTTTTTAATCTTTTTTGTTTGTATAGTTTTTACAGGACAATATTACGGAGCCCGGAGCACAGCGCACTGCCGGACATACCAGTCTTTTTTCCCCTAGAGAACACCAAAGTTGATAAGAATGTTATGTACATTTGGATCAATTAATTTCAGTATATTTTTGTTTTGCAGAATTAGCAATTTAGCTATGTTTCAAATTAATTCTTTTATTCCATGACTTCGGCAGAGACAATATAATTACATCGAAGTACAATGAAGATGATGGTAATATTGGGATTTCATAAGTTAAAGAGGTTATTTAAGAGCTAAATACATTGAAGAAGGTAATATTGGACTTTTAATCACTCACAGAACAGTTAAAAAAATCTGTGAAATGCATCTCTCATATAAATTGAACGAATTAAATCAGTATTTAATTCATGTTGAATAATGCCAATGCTCTATTTATTTATCATGAAATTACAGCACATAGCTTACTCGTTTCTACTTCAACTACCCTAAGCGTTTCATTAATTTAATACCCTATTTATTCTTCATTTAAATATTTTTAGATATACTACAGGCATCCCCCGCTTTAGTTACCAAATCACGACTCAGTTTAGTTACCGAACGGTAACTAAAGCGAATAAAAGTAACAAGAAATTTATAATTGTCACTCCTTGATTATATATCTCATTTTCTATGAGTTATAGAAAGAAAATTTGTTCCAGATTTATTAGAGTACTACGTATATAAGCATATTATTAATAATATACAGTCTTTCATTGTTTGTGATTGTGTTAAAAAGTTTAAAGTCGTGTATTTATTAAATGTTTTAAAATCCATCCATAGCTAAACTCTCACTCAGTATATGTGATTTATTAATAGGTTAGTGATAAGAATATATCGGTTAGTGATATGAAACCAAAAGTGCGAGAGCGTTTGTAAAAACGTGTGTTGTGAGCGAGCACAAAAGCGAATGAAGATGAAAAATGGATCCAACTAGTAGGCTGTTTGTAAGCTCCTCCCATTTCCATGGTACATGCGGTTGATCTGATATGATAAGATCTAAGTACAATGAAAAATATAAGCCTAAATTTGCCTATCCAGTTACTGACTGGCAAACCGGTTATTATGTACAATTGTATAATGTGCTCTCTGTTTGTTATATTTTTCAGATACTTCAATGATATGTATAAGCTTTCTTGTAATTATATGTATTTTTTAGAATTGTAAAATGATAGATTATGTTAGAGGGAATAAACATATTCATTATTCTCCTTGTGAAAAGATATTTTATTTCTTTACTAAGAATATGCATCCTAGCCCTGTCCTTTATATGATTACAGGAAAGTTCTCGCCCTCAATTCACCGCCAGAAAGTTCACCGCACTCAATTCTCCACATGGAAAGTTCACCGCAACTCAATTCACCACATATATGTAAATTTCAATTTAAGTAATGTTTATTGATATTTCTTTTTCATTTAGGTTAATAAAAGGTTTGGCAACTGCATGCATATATTATAATGGATAAAAAAATATTCCATTTTTTATATTACGTTAAAAAAAACTCCTCATATATTCAATCTATGAAAATCCGTGGCAATAAAATGATTACAAATAACAAAAAATTAATTCTAATTCAAAACTATGCATAGTGATATTTAAAATATAATAATTTTAATTATGTGCAATGCCCTGTACCAATTCTAGGACATTGAAATTTTCATCGTAGGCCAACACTAGTCTTTGTAAACGAGCAGCAGTTTCAGTGTAGACCTTCCTTCCCTTGGTAGGCATTTTACAAGCAACTAACTGTTCAATTTTGATTTCAGTTAGCTTTTGCTCTTGCTTGATGCAGCCCAAAAACTTCCAAATTTTCGGATGAACCAAAGTCATTTGTTCATTAAAAGCCTATTGCCACCCTTTGACATTATTGTTGGTTTTTTGTCTAATTTCTTCAAAAAGAATATATGCATTGCACATTTCTAAAGAATATTTGGAGATCTACGATGTCCAAGCCACCTATCTTCTTTATAACCAAGGAATCTTGAGCATTTAGTGAGAAACTAATGATACATCATTGATATTGAAACAACTGAGCTAATTCATCGCAATTCATGGAAGTGTGCTAATTCTTCGAAGAAGAAATAACCAGTTGACAACAGCCAATTGTGGTATGAACTCAAGTATTAATCAGTTTAATCAGTGGAAAATCCCCACTCAGTGATTAACATCAAAGCATCAGCAAATCCGACTCAAAAGTCGCCGGTGAGAAACCATTGTTAGCTGAAACATCAGATTGAACCAAAATAATCTGAATGCGCAGTCACCACAGCAAAACACATCTGTCCTAGCTGTGATTGACTGTGATCTGTTTACCCACTACTACCTGAAGATACATCAAATTAAAAAAAAATTGATGGTTGAGAGACCCGAAACCACTTCGTGAAGACACATCAAATTCAAAAATTGATGGTTAGAGAGAGCAGAACAACCTCCTGAAGAAACATTAAACCCTTGATGGTTTCAGAGACCAGAAAAATACACCCTCCAACACGGCTCGCAAACCTATTACATAAATCATACACACAGTGAGTAGAAGATATTGATAAAACGAATTATTTTTCGTGCTGGACAAATTGCATTATAAGTAGTCTTATTTAAAACAATTAATTAGGTTCATAATTTCAAGTATATTAGTATTTCTCTATATTTTATATTTCGGTAAATTGATATTTTAATTTTAATCATTGATTACAATTTTGATATGTAAATCTGAATTTTCATTTTATATTGTATTGATAAATTAAATAAAATTAATTGAAAAGGACCACTAAAATGACAGTTCAGATGACAAACGTTATGTTCACAATAACATGTTCAATGCTAATTAAAGACTCATCACCTATAAGTCTATATGATAGAGGTAAAGAATGAGAGTAGAAGACGAGAGACGGAGAGAAAAGGAGAAGTGATGTAAGGAGTGACGTAGGAGAGAGATGTAAATAATGTAATTATGAAAAAGGTACTTAAAAGCGTACGTGCAATTTAAGTATGTATATAATATTGGTGAATAAGCTTAATGAGTTTGAGCTAAGTGAGTAAGCTTTGAGAGAAAGCTTGATGATTATTTTTGGTGATGATTTTGATGAAGTATAATTTTGAGGAGTATAAGATTTATAATGGATGAAAGATATCCAAGTTTTTAATTGAACTAAGTGATTTATGATTTTTATCAAAGGTTGAAGCGAACCTACATGACTAATGAAATATTATATATATGATAAAAGGTCAAGGAGTACCTATATGATATAATGATGATATATATGAAGTTATAATTATCTATGGCAAGAAAGGTAGATAAATGGAGTTACCATATAAGGAGTAAGAGGCTAGTTAGTGAGTGAGGGAAGAGGCTCAAACTAGCGACGCAAATGGTAATTCAGGTAAGAATAAGTTGAAGTATGAAAGTCTAAGAGAGTATATTCTACGGCTGGAACAAATAGCAGTTGATAAGAAATATTAGATAATTCTACTGTCAAGCTTGTATCCATGTTGCGTTCGAAATGAAATATTTCGAAATGAAGTAATCGTTTAGAAAACGAATTGATATTAATAATGATGAAAAGTTCTTGGTGAACTTGAATGATAATGAAAAGTTTCAAGCTGATTGCGAAGAAGCAATTTATATGATTAATAATGTTTGATTATTGAAGAGAAATGAGTTCTCGATTTATTGAATAATCAAAACAGCTTTGCAAAACATGCAAACTTGACAATAGAATGATAATAAATAATACTAATATCTTTCAAAACAAACATTTTTTTAAATATTTCTGAACATCTTAATAAACATTCATTAATATTTGCAAAATATTGGTATTCAGTTTAGAACAATAAGTCATTAAAATTAATTGCAAACAGTTACAGTCTAGAATTGCTTAGTTGACAATAATGTTTAGCTTCCGCCGGACACAGAGTATATGAGAACGTGTGAGAGAAAAAGAACGTTTGATACCGTGAAAGAGATAGAATTATTGACAGAGTACAAGTCAACAATTCGCATTTAAATAATCATAATGAAATTAGAATTTGTGGTATAAAAGAGCGTTTGGTGAAAGTTGTCACGAGCTACTCGTGTATTTTGCTCCCGTGCCCAATAGGATGAATGAGGTTATGGGGAAAACAGTACTTTATTGCCAATCCAGGATGTACAAAGTAACTGAAAGAGACAAGCTCAATCAGTTTACACATGAATAAAAATAAGATATAAGAAATATATATGAACTAGTCGTAGCTAAAATAGAAAGGTAAAAGTATATAAACATTTATTAAAATATAGCTACTCTAGATCAACTGGTGAAATTAAGGTAGTAAAATTATTTTCTAAAAACATTATCTAAGTAAATATTCAATAGAATATAGAGCACGGCTATTATTTTCTCTGAAATTATTTTTATGTTAGACTGAACTTTTTACGTTAAAACACTAAAGGCAAAATTATTCCTACAAAATAAAATAACAATGCTTAAAATTTGAATAGTTGCTGACTCTATTGAGAAACACTAAATTGTTACGCGACACAGAAAAAGTAAGCAACCATATATAGCGCAAATGGGGTATATAACGGTAGCTGCAAACTACCTCTGAATCTAACAAAGTTTAAATTTAATCCTAAACAGTAAGTATCTAACCATAATAAAAGAATTAAAAATAAACACCATATGAAACTTACGACCACTATGAGGGACGTCCAGCTCAGAGGTAACTAATCAATGTTTACTTCGGATCCAACACTTATAAACAATGTCAAAACGCCTAGAAAGATTGGGGCTAGAAACGTAGCAATTCAAGATGTCTAGAGAACTGAACTCGAATTTTGCCGGCAGTTCACATATGACTGTTTAGGGTGAAGTGGTAAAAGTTACCCTAAATTTGCACGAAAAATAACTAGAATTAATTAAAAAATGGATGACTAAAATGTTACATTGACAAACAAATATATAGGCTATCTATATTAAAAATGCACGTAATTTTAAAAACATGAAATATTTGATTTTCTTGACTAAAGATTTAAAACTATTTGCGACAGGGTCAGCACACTCCCCACTTCCAGTTTAGTATAACTGGAATTATAACTCCTCCGTTTCGTTAGGGACAAGAAGTACTAAATCATGAATTGATCTGATCATGTTCCTTGAAGATGCCAATCTGATGCTTACACTTCTCACTCTTCCGTCGCTACTCTTCTTTGCTTCAACAACTCTAGCCAATGGCCAATTGTTTCGCTTTTCAATCTTGTTCTTCACCACCACGATGTCACCTACTTCCAGATTTCTTGAGGGTTTGGTCCACTTCGAACGGGCTTGCAGTTCCTGAAGGTAACCTTTCCTCCAACGCAGCCAGAACTGGTCCATCAGAAACTGAACACGTCTCCATCTCCTCTTTCCATAGGCCAGGAGGTCGTGATCAGTGAACTGTTCTAAGGAGGGATGATCTTTAGACTCCTTCATGGTGATAAGAGCGGCAGGAGTAAGAGGGGCCGGGTCATCCGGGTGACCAGAAACGTTCCACAGTGGAGTATTGTTAACCACTGCAGCGGCCTCCTGCAGGAAGGTCAACAGTTCATCTCCAGAAAGAACCCTTTTGTTGAGGAGAGATAAGGTCACGTTGATGATTCCTTTGAGGGAACTGATTTTTCTTTCCCATGAGCCACCACAATGGCTGGCACGTGGTGGGTTGAATTTCCAGTCTATTCCGCGATCCAACAGCTCTCTTTGCAGGTTTTCCACATTAATTCGATTTTCAGACTTGAGCTGGTTCGCTGCTGAGACGAAATTCGTTCCATTGTCACTGCGAATGACCTTAACGGTTCCCCTCAATGCGATGAAGCGTGATAGCGCGTTTCTGAATGCGCTAGTATCCATCGATGGCAGCATTTCAAGGTGGACAGCACGAGACGCCTGACAGACAAGTATCAAGGCCCACCTCTTTCTTAGTGCCGTGCCAGCTCTGGTGTTCTTGCCTTCTTGGATGTGGTAGGATCCGAAGACGTCTAAACCAACGTTCGTGAAAGGGGGTACCTCTTCGACTCTATCCCTTGGCAGGTCTGCCATCTGCTGAGACATGGTTTCAGCTCTTAACTTCCTGCATGTAAAGCACTTCTTTATCATGTTCGCAATGAACCTCTTGCCGTTCACGATATGAAAACCATCCGTTCGTAATGATCCGTGCGTAAGATGGCCACCTTGATGGCTCACACTTTGATGGTAATGGCGTGCGATTACTTCTGTGATTACATGTTTCTCAGGTAGTAGAGCTGGGTTTTTGCAGTCAGCAGGAATGCATGTGTTGCGCAGTCTTCCTCCCACGCGCAGTATCCCTTCTTTATCTATAAATGGGGACAGACTGGCAATAGCATGACCATCGGAAAGACTTTTGTGCTTGTTTAGGTGTTTGATGGCTTCGCCGTAAACTTCATGCTGGGCTATCTTTACAAGAGTTTTCCTGGCAGCTTCTAGACCATTGAAGTGTTGTCTGGGTGCCAGCTTGATCTGTCTTTTCTGCTTCAAGCGGTCGATTTGCGCATTGAAGTTTAGAACCATTCTTACTATCTTGCACGCTTTCGGCCACGAATTCACTCTCTCGCACATTACAGTTATGCTCGATGGTTCGAGAAGCGGTGCTGTGTTTGACATTAGGGTGGTGAGTGTGTCCACAGTCTCCGGCAAACTGTCAAAGGAGAGATCCACATGATCGTAAGACTCTCTACTGGTCTCAATGAGGAATCTAGGACCTGTGAGCCACACAGAACAGGCAAGTTTCTTGGGTGATTGAGGTCTAGTGCTGAGATCGGCGGGATTCTCTGTCGTCTTTATATATCTCCAACTTCCTATCGATGTTAGGTTTGATATAATCCTCACTCGCCTCGTCACATAGCTGGAAAACTGTCTGGTTTTATTAGAGAGATATCCCAGCACTACTCGGCTGTCTGAGTAAAATTTGACGACAGTGAAAGAGTAGTTTAGATCTCTGAGCACGTTTCTAGTAGTCAGTGCAGCCTCTAGAGCTGCACAAAGTTCCAGACGGGGGGTGGTGATTGCCGTCTTAGGAGCTACCTTGGAGCCACCTGTAACAAAGGAGACATGAGAAAGGTTGTTGGGAGATATCGCTCTAATATAAATTACATAGCCTATGGCTTCACTGGAAGCATCACAAAATATATGAAGCTCCTTTCGACTGTCCACGTAACCCGAGATAGGTATATAACATCTTTGGATTTTGAGTTTTGTTAATTCGTTAAGGGAAGTCTTCCATTCCACCCAAATCTCTCTATACTTCATGGGTAGTGGATCATCCCATCCGTAGCTCTCTATCGTTGGGTTAGATTTTGACTTGGGTGGAAGTATCATCCTCTGAATGAGTCTTGCAGCGAGGATCACAGGGGCGGCGAAACCAAGAGGGTCGAAAAAAGAGCTGATCATCGCGAGTAGTCCCCGCTTCGTGAACTCCCTTTCTGGAAGGTTGACTTCCATGAGAAACTCATCCTCTTCCGGATTCCATAACACGCCCAGAGTTCTTGTTGAAGGTATTTCTCCGTTTGAGAAGTCGTGGTGACCATTTGCTCGCTCGCTCTCTGGGAATGCAGATAGAACGTCCCTAGAATTTGAGAGTATCTTGTGTAACCTCACATTGTGGAACGAGAGAGCGTTTCTTGCTTCTTTCAGTGTAGAGACGGCATCCTCAACGGAGTTCCTGGATGACAGCCCGTCATCTACATAGAAGTCGTTTTCAATATATCTCTTGGAGAAACTAGAATCGTCCATTTTCTTCGCCGTGTATCGTAGACACACATTCGCCACAGCTGGACTCGAATTGCAGCCGAAGATATGAGAATTACTACGGTATTCTACCAGTTTCTTGTTAGGTGAATTGTCCTCAAACCAATAAAATCGGAGAAAGTCCCTATCTCTGTCTGTCACTCTAAAATTGCTAAACATGTACTGAATGTCAGCATTGAAGGCAATTGGACCCTCTCGGAAGCGAAGTAAAACGCTCTTCAATTGGTTGTTTCGGTCGGGTCCTTTCAGAAGAACATCGTTTAGACTGACACCTGAATACTGTGCAGACGCATCGAATACCAAGCGCGTCTTTTGTTTCCTTTGCTGTGTGACGGGGAAGATTGGAAGCCACCACGCTGTTCCTTTTTCAACTATTATCTCATCACGAGGAACTCTTTCTATTTGGTGTGCGTCAAGGTTAGATTGGATCGACTTTATACAATCTGCCAACTTTTTCGGATCAGACTTTAAACGCATCAGTGTGTTGTTCGATCTGTGATAGACGGCCTGTTTGTTATCTGGTAGCTCCTTACCATCTCTGAATGGAAGAGGATCTACTATATTTCTGTCTTCGTCGACTGTTATTCCCTCGTCCATTATCCTCATGAACCTCTCTTCTTCCACAGAGAGGCTGTCGTTTGTGTCATCATTGAACTCCTGGAAAACATTTTTCTTGATGGCTTGTTCCTTTAGAGTTGGTGCCTGGAAGGTGCGATTGACCTGAAAATGCTCATGCGTGATGGAAGTTTTTAGAGTCTTAAAGCAACTTCGATTGAGGAGGCCCTCGCAAGCGCTTCCAACAGCAGCCCATCCCAACGACGTCCTATGGATGAATGGATCTCTCTTCGTATAACAAACTGTCTGCATAGCATCGTTACAATTTCGACCGATGAGGAGAAGTACTTCAGCATCGTCATCAAGCTGAATGAAATTACGAGCATAGCGAGCAGCGTGTTTGATGCGCTTGATCATTGAAGGGGTTGCTACCTCTCTCTTGGTGTCAGGGATGCATTGGTTGGAATAGGCCAGAGGTATTTCTATGGATCTCTTGTCTTTGATTCCTCTGACACATAAGCCAGTGATAACCATGCCAGTGACCCCAGTTTTACAACCATTCACTGTGGACAAAGACAACTCTTGAACTGGGTACGATTTTCCGAAGAATGCAGCTAGCTTGGGATCTACAAGGGAACAATCTGACTGCTCATCGACAATAGCGTAGCACCTCAAGATCTTTTCTGGGACATCAGTCATCGACACGTCAACAAGCAGCGTTTTTGAACAGCTTACTGAAACGTTTTCGATCCCACAGATATTAACACAGAGCGCTCTCTTCTCTGGTTTCGAATAATCGTTGACCCTTTCTGTGTTTAAATTCCTGTGCATAGCTGTGCAATGTCTTCCGTCGCATTTGTCACATTTTGGGTTTTCGGTGCAGCTTGCCATCATGTGATTATTCAAACACAAATAGCACAATTTCTTCTCCATTATCAGTTTCTTCTTTTCGTTGTATCGCAGCCCCTGGAACTTTTTACAGTCAGAGGTATGATGACCTTCAACTTGATGAAGGAAGCAATACCTTTTGTATTCCGTGAGTGTCTCCTCTGATTCAACTTTAGTGGAGAGAATTCTTCCTTGGCCTCTCGGCTCACACGTGGAGTTCCTCTGCGGATGAGAAACAAACTTGTAATTAGTGTTCGACAGCTCTCGAACCTGACCATTGAGTAATTTTATAAGGACCTCAAAGGGAGGATGTCGTCCATGATTCTGATCCTCGTAGAGTTGCCCCGAGCTTCTCCACCGGTCCTGTATAAAAGAAGGAAGCTTCTCACGAACAAGCTCTGCACCGTTGGAAATGTTCAGAAATTGCAGCTCTGGAGTGTCACTCATATTGAACTGAATTAGACGACATAGATCGATCAACTCTCGGAGAGTACTCTCCAAGTTGGGTGGTTTTACAACGGGGAATTTTTTCAACTTATGCAGGAGGTCCTTAGCGACAATAGAGTTTGAGCCAAATCTTTCTGCAAGGATCGCGAACATCTCGTCCGCCTTTTCCTGGTTGATGCTTCCACACGATGATCTAAAATCCGATATGATTTTTCTAGCACAGCCTGTGCTATTGGATTCCAGAACTTGTATGTGCTCACTGGGAGTGAGCGACAATGCTTGGACTCTCTGATTTATCTGCTGAATCCAGGTCCAGTACCGGTATGAGGTTCCATCAAAAGGTTCAATAGAGTCCTTGATCAGGTCTTTAGTTAAAAGCTGCTTAGCTAATATCTCCTGTAGATTAGTAGATGTAACGGGCGGATTGACATGATCACGCCTCTCTGGTTGAACCACGGAGTCCTTTCTGTTATTAAGCACCTTTCTAAAGTTATCAGGATGAAAGAAATCTCCTTGTTGCTGTCTGTCCATGTAATCACTGAAAGTACGTCGTCCTCGAGTCTGTCTCTGAATGCATTGCCCTGTACTGGTGTCGACCGTCCTCCCCACTGTGATCTCAATAGGTCCGTTAGATACTCTCGTTTCCTTCAGGGAAGGAGAGGGACATCTCAGATGAGACAATCTTCCAGACTGATTACGCAACATGTCTTCGCCCATCACTGATGGCGCCCTGACGACAATCTGAGGTGGCGGGGTTTTCTCAAGACACTGGTTGGTTTCAGATCTCTGGCTTATAACGGCAATATGAGATGGAAGAGCTTCATCAGGATGCTCTTCGATTCCTTGTCTTTCGCTGGTGACATCGATCTGTTCGGCTTCGTCTCTCTTGCTTGCGACGGTAACTTCGTGCACGCTTTGAGTATCTTTCCAGCTAGTAGGGCACGAACTGACGTTGTCGTACTCGCTCATTAATTCCTCCTCTTGTTGTCTGAGCAGACCCTGAATTATTTCGAACTTCTCGTTGAATTCTTCGCGCATTTCATGTCTGGCAGAATTAAGGTCAGATGCTCTTTTCATCGAGCCTTGCTTTAGGAGGAATTTAGTTAGGTTCTTATTTGACATGCGATATTCATTGAAACAATGTTTTAAAAAAGAACCATGTTCTTTTGTTTCGACTATATTTAGTTCGGAAGTATTCTTCATTAGGACCAAATTTAGATTACTTTCAGTGGTAAGCAATTCTGACTCAAGGACCTTGAGAGGTTTTGTTTGCCGCCTGGGCTGAATAGGTGCTTCTGTATGATCCATTGCAATATATAAACAAAGTTACCTTACCTCAATTTTGACGTATGTTTCCCAAGTGGTCTTACTGTCACGAGCTACTCGTGTATTTTGCTCCCGTGCCCAATAGGATGAATGAGGTTATGGGGAAAACAGTACTTTATTGCCAATCCAGGATGTACAAAGTAACTGAAAGAGACAAGCTCAATCAGTTTACACATGAATAAAAATAAGATATAAGAAATATATATGAACTAGTCGTAGCTAAAATAGAAAGGTAAAAGTATATAAACATTTATTAAAATATAGCTACTCTAGATCAACTGGTGAAATTAAGGTAGTAAAATTATTTTCTAAAAACATTATCTAAGTAAATATTCAATAGAATATAGAGCACGGCTATTATTTTCTCTGAAATTATTTTTATGTTAGACTGAACTTTTTACGTTAAAACACTAAAGGCAAAATTATTCCTACAAAATAAAATAACAATGCTTAAAATTCGAATAGTTGCTGACTCTATTGAGAAACACTAAATTGTTACGCGACACAGAAAAAGTAAGCAACCATATATAGCGCAAATGGGGTATATAACGGTAGCTGCAAACTACCTCTGAATCTAACAAAGTTTAAATTTAATCCTAAACAGTAAGTATCTAACCATAATAAAAGAATTAAAAATAAACACCATATGAAACTTACGACCACTATGAGGGACGTCCAGCTCAGAGGTAACTAATCAATGTTTACTTCGGATCCAACACTTATAAACAATGTCAAAACGCCTAGAAAGATTGGGGCTAGAAACGTAGCAATTCAAGATGTCTAGAGAACTGAACTCGAATTTTGCCGGCAGTTCACATATGACTGTTTAGGGTGAAGTGGTAAAAGTTACCCTAAATTTGCACGAAAAATAACTAGAATTAATTAAAAAATGGATGACTAAAATGTTACATTGACAAACAAATATATAGGCTATCTATATTAAAAATGCACGTAATTTTAAAAACATGAAATATTTGATTTTCTTGACTAAAGATTTAAAACTATTTGCGACAGGGTCAGCACAAAAGTTATTCTTTTTATTAAGACTTTCGTTTATGACTTGCTAAATTAAAAAATCAGAACATCAAATGATTTTAAAGATTTGATCAGTTAAATAAAAAATTCAAATTTCCTTATTAACGTTAAATTATTGTTTTTAAATTAATTTTCTAAATTAAAAATAAAGAACATGAATAAATGATAAAATTCAAGCAGTATTTGCCAAAACTGCATAATGAAAACTATATTAGTAAAGTAGCTAACATTCTACAATCTTATTTCAATATTAATTAAATTTATTATGCATTATTTTTAAGGTTAATTTAAAGATTGATTAATCTACTCAATGACCGATCTAAATAAATCGAAAGGATAAACAATTAAATTAATTAATTAAAAATTAATTTTTCAAATATCTCGAAATTAAGATATCAAATTTCAATTTTTAATTACAATCTTTTAAATAAATAAAAATTAATTACCATTAAATTAACGGTCATTTAACTAATTTGAATAAAATATTTTGAATTTATGAATTAAAGCTAACATCTCTTTACATTGAAATTTGAAACAACTTTTCTATTAGTGAAATTAATATCTTTTACTTATATAGAAATTATATTATTACTCTATAAATTTAATTATGTGTTAATTTTAAGTATTCATATATATTTGTGTTAGATTTAAGTCTTATATATATTACAGTATGTAACACGCATTTAAAGTAGAAATAAATACACATGCAGTAGGTATACTAAAGATACGTATACAATCAGCTGAGCGCTAGAGAAACACATTACAATCATTTGATTTAGGTATGAATTGAACATAAAAAGAAACAGCATAGTGACGCCTAGTTCACAGTGACGCATAGAAAACGAACTTATAGAAAATCCTAGAAGGGATACTGAAATATAAATATTAAATCAGACTAAATTAAATAATTTTACGAAACATGAATGAATAAATTTTTAACTCGTTTGATAATTTAAATTTATAAATGATTAATATTTTTTAATTACTATTTCATATAAATCTTAATTCAAAATATTTTTGACAATTCTAATTGAAACACCACTTAATAAAATTTAATTTATATTTGATTAAAAAAATAAATTAATACATTTTATTTCTTTTTTGATTATTTTGATTGAAACATAACATAACAAAACTTTATTAAATTTTTATATTATGATTATAGCAACATCAATTCATTAATTTTATTTAATTTTCTTGATAGTCATGTCATCTATTATTTATATAGGACATTTGCATTCTAAGTTTAAGAAAAATTATTTAGGTAGAATTCATTTTTAATATTAATTATCAAGGTTATTATTCTACTAATTTATTTAATTAGTTAATGCAATTGTCCCACGAATTAAAATTCACATGTCTATCAATATTCTTTTACAGAACATTTTCAAAACTAACATGATCTTCTTCCAGCAGCCAAACAAGCGGCATTTAATTTAAATTATGGAAACACGGGAATTTAAATTTGGAAAAAGGGGGGAATAGAAGGAACTATATAGGAAAACAATAGAACATTCTAATTAAATTGGAAAGAAAATAAATCATTAAATTTTAAACAAAATTTTAAATTATAACTTGAATTTTAATATTTCAAATTTTAACTTAAATATATTTGAAAAAGTTTGATATAATTTTAAATTAGAAGTTTTATAATTTTAAATTACTTAGAATATTAATGAACAATTTGAGTGAAAAATAACTTGAAATATGAGAGTGCATATTTAAATTACAATTTTTACAAATTTAATATTTGAAAATAATTTCATTTCGATAAGATTGAAAAGAATAATTATTACATAGTTTTAGTGACTAGATTTTAAGTATCTTTCATTTTACGCATATATTATTCTGATGTATTCTTAATCCTTGATGTTGTTTACTAAAATTGGGATTTAATGTATTATCATTGGATTTCATCAATGTTTTATTTTACGTGTTTTTACTTTATTATAATAATCAATTATTATTTTGAGATAAAAGGTAAACGAGATCTTGCTATTTAAATCATATTTTGCAGTTACTAAAATTTTTAATGAACATACTCCTACCTGTTAAATAATTAAAGAAATTGAATTGAATTTTGATTAGAGAAATCAAAAGCAAAATCAACTTTGTGTTTTTGATTATACAGAGTTGACTGCCTGAAAATGGGAGCTATGTAGAGTGCATGTGGTATTAGTCAGTTACCCTGTAATAGTTAGCATATAAATAGCAAGTGCTCAATGCCTTGAGAGTCAGTTAGTTGAGTGTAGGTTGCAGAGTGTAGTGATACACTCACGAAGTGTTTAGTGTGAAGTGGAGTGGCAACACTCACTTAGAGTGTGACGCTCACACTCAGTTGGAGATATACATTGGCTCGTGTTAATACCCACTCTCCCATTGGGACTCCTATCATGTCTAATGATATGGATCCCTACTCTATACCTTATCTATCCTTTTAATATGTAAGCTACCTTAATCTGTAACGTAAGATAATTAATAAACTAATAAAACTCCCTTACTATTTCAATGAACCCTGTTATATTATTTCATCTGATATAAACTCTTACGTAACTAGAGGTAGCGACAAAGGGAAGGAGTGTAGCTACTTAACTTAATTTAGTTAATTAATCTTCTGGCTACTACCTTAGTGCCTGCTAGGTGAACTAATGCAGGTAATGCGGCAGCCACTAATGCCTTATTATCAATAGAAAACAATAGAATTTAACATACCTTCTGAGTACTCAAGAGTAAGACGGGGTAATTTGATACAAAATAAACTGGTAAACTGTTCTACTGGTCCGTCTGTTCTTTTTCGAATGAGTTTCTTGCCATTTTATTGGCAACTCGGCAAGTTTGAAACTTAAATAAAATTGTTTTGAAACCCCTTTTCCCCCGCTTTGAAAAATATATTCTAGCAAAGTTGGTGGAATGTTAGCTATTTATTCGGTTATTCCTACATTATCTTGTCATTAATTTTCAGTGGCTAAATTGGAAATATGTGGGTAGATTTTTTTAGCTTTTGGAAAAATGCAGTGGGTTTAACTGTTTTAGTGTTGGATAAGATGGGATAATTTGATACAAATTGAGGTTTTTGCTTAATTAAAAACTTATTAACAAATATTTCACAATTTTTATTTTTATTCATCACATTCAGCATCTTGGCTATCGATTCATGTAATAATTTTATTCAATATGTTATTCCATACATCCGTGGTGATAATTTGAAAAATAAAAATATTAAGTATCAAATTACCCTACCTTTAGGATAATTTGATACAACCTCATTGTTTAATTTTAAATGACACATAAGTGGTCAAAAGATGTTATATAAGATTCCTTAAAGGAGTTCTCAAACTGTTAATGATAGTACATAAAAATAATTGGATCAGAACATTGTATCAAATTTTTTTTCAATATTTTCATTGTTTTCTCTGTCAGAGTCTTATGTTATAAAAAACACTATCATTTTGAGGAAATTAATTTAGCATTACAGCTTATAAATAAATAATACTCTCAAGTGTCCTCTCTCATATGGAACTAAGAAAAACAGAACCAGTTTGTGTAGTCTGGGGTCACTTCCTAATACTCTCTAATGTCCTCTTTCATTTGAGACCAATGAGGTAACAATCAGACGACGGATGGTAACTTTTCGAAATATAGGTTCTTTAAAAAATAAAGTCTTTTATTAAATTCTCCCATCTTACCCTATACTTAGACTATTATAACCTATACTTAGACTATAAATAAATTGATCAGTAATGACTATTATAAAGAATTATGTAGCTACAATAATAATGTGCTACTTATGAGTAATGAAACTACCAAGCAAATGTCAAATAACACTTCACTAAGCACAGTGTCACAGTCTCACAGAGGACTGAAATATATTTTTTTAGGAGATTAACACTTCTGGTTCTGTGTTCTGTCTCCTGGAATAACTATTATATAAATAATATATGGATATGTCACGCGCGTTTGAATGATCTGCGATATTGACCAATTTCGCTGCGTAATCTATTGATCATTCATCAATAGTTTGCGCAGCGTAGCCATCGGTCGATAGTGCAACCATCCATATTTTAAAATGTGGCAGGAAAGTCGCCAGTTTAGTGAGATAATGGATCCAGGTCTCCACATTTAAGGAACTTTGAAGGAGAAATTTGGCTTCCTAGTGAAGATTTTACACTTGGAAACATCCTTATGCTTCATGCCTGATGCATGTATATCTCTTGAGACTATTTTAGGAGTGATTCACTAGTTATTTACAGGTTTTCCAATTTATTTAACCCTTCAAAAGTCGCCAATATACTGGCGACTTTGTCCATACCATACTTTAAAACATGGGCAACCATCAATCTATTTCTGCACGTTCGAATGATACAGATTATTTTAGGTTATGCATTCAATTAATTATTTTGTTTTAATTGGAAAAATACTTTTTTATTTATATTTAATGAGTCAACCATCATCCAATTGTTGCGCATTTGAATGATATGGATTTTGTTAGTTGATTTGTCTCTTCAGCTCTCTCCAAAAATGACAAAATTTCTCTTCAAAAACCAGGACCAAAATCCAGTCTGCAACGTGTGTCAAATCTGTCACCAAGATTTCATATTTCAGGACAGTAAGTCTCCAAAAATTTTTAATTTGTTCCAAAATGGCCAAATTTCTTCAATACTCCTCCAATAATAACATGTAAAAATATAATCGGTGGAATTTTCCCCCCTTTTAAAATAATATTCTGGCAAAGTCGGCAGATTTTTAGCTAGTAATTATTCCTATCAGTATCATCCTATGTTAGTAGGTACCATTAATTTTCGATGGATAAATTTGGAAGATGTTGGTGGATCAGCCAAATTACTGGAAATTGATGGTGGATTTTCTCAGGTTTTTGAAAAAGTCAGAAGGATTTTATGCATTATTTTTAATTTATTTAGTATGGCTGAGTACTGTCTTAGGCGTCATATTTACAAATTGAAAATACAGTTGTTGCAGGAGTCTTTGACTTCCAGTGGATTGAAAAATTAAAATTTCATGAAAAATTTTATAGGGTCCCGGTCAAGCAGGTAAATTGCGGCCCACTAACTAACTACGGCCTCTGACAGCAGAAATGTCATAGCTTCAAAACACTCGTTAAAAACATAAAGTAATGAATTAGAGCCAGTCTGTATTTGGTGTACAAAATTCCACTGACTTTTTGAAAAAGCTGAAAAAATCCACCATAAATTTCCAGTAATTTTGGTAATCCACCAATATTTTGCCCATTTTTCCACCGTAAATTGATTTTTCCACCGTAAATTTTTAGCTAATTATCCATAGGGATAATTAGCTAAAAATCTACCAACTTTGCTAGAATATTATTTTTAATGGAGGAAAATTCCACAGACAAGTCGGTGGAATTTACCATGAAATATAGTCTGGAATTAGAGCATGGCACTGTGTTCAATTTGATAGCTATGCAATATTTTAATGTATTTTTGGTTCAGAATATTTTAGACTTTTTTGAGGGGGCCGCAATTGAAAATTAGAGGGCCGCAATTTACCTGCGTTACCCCACAAGAGTGACGGAAAATTATTATAAGTTAGATTTATACATAATTTAATTTTTATATTAACATTCAACTTCAAGTTATTTACAAAATTTAGTAACAAATATCACTTTGTTCTATAGCACACCACAAGGGAAAGATGGTGTAAAAGAGGGAACTTTTTTACAATACTAATTTTCTATATTATAATGGTAATTTTCTATATTCTGGTAATATTAAAAAAATGTTCTTTTCAGGGACTGAAACACAATTCGAAAGTCTGGTAAATTTGCTTAAAGGGGTAAAGCTCGCGATGTCCACAGCAGCTGTCCACCACAGAACAATATCTACCACAGAACAGGCTACGATATTTACTGAACAGGAGTGTTTCCAAACAGTATTAAGATTGATTCTTATAGATTTAAACATTCTAAGAACATTTTATTCATATGAAAAATTGTCTACGATGCCGAATATTCATGTTATTAGTAAATAATGTTTTAATTGCTTATATCGTTAACTTTTATCGTCACTTATTTGAATCAAGGTAAGAAAATTGATATTATTTATTTATTAAGTATGTGAGAATCACCTAACCTAATAACATAATGCCTGAGATTAGAAATGATAGCCTAATTCATTGTACCTAGGTAGATAGGTAAGTAACACCATGGTATTGTCATATTGGCTACATAGGACATACATAGCTAGGGTCTAGGTTCTGTTATTAAAATAGCCTCTATACACCTTGTAAACCGTTTAATGTCATTACCTGTTCTGTCATAGGCATAGCCTCTATACACCTTGTAAACCGTATAATATCATCACCTGTTCTGCCATGGACATAGCCTTTATACACTCTGTAAACCGTATAATATCAGCACCTGTTCTGTCATAGACATAGCCTCTATACACTCTGTAATCCGTATAATATCATCACCTGTTCTGCCATGGACATAGCCTCTATACACTCTGTAAACTGTATAATATGAGCACCTGTTTTGCCATGGACATAGCCTCTAAACACTCTGTAAACTGTATAATATCATCACCTGTTCTGCCATGGACATAGCCTCTATACACTCTGTAAACCGTATAATACCTGTACTTGTTCTGTCATAGACATAGCCAGGTGCTGCTATTATTCAGTTTATAGAGTGTATAGAGGCTATGTCTATGACAGAACAGGTGATGATATTATACGGTTTACAGATGGAATAGAGGCTATGTCCATGACAGAACAGGTGCTGATATTACCTATACAAAACATAATTACCCCTCCCGCGCACCAGTATAGCTGTTATCGGTACTGCCCTTGGGAACAAAAAACTATGATCCATATAAAAATCCAAGTTTATATGATACTATTTTACTTCTTCAGTATTGACTTCTTGAGGAAAATATTATATTTAATTAAATTGACCTTGTAGAAACAGAGATATATCCAAAACAAAAGTACACTTATAGTGACCTAGGTAGGGTAGCATGGGGCAAAGCGGCACCCCGGGGTCAAAAGGCACCTCCAGTTATCTTCCAAAATATTATGGAAAGTAGCTCTCAGATACCTTTTATATGTTCTCCGGTGTCTTAAGCTACAGTGTAGTTAGTTTTGTGAGGGTGTGGAGATATTTCGCTAAGTTACGGCGATAAATTTATTTTAAGTCATTTTGATATAACTTTTTAATGTCACTGAGTAGTGTTTGAATTTTGTGAAGTGTAATATATCAAGATATTTCATAATGAAATGCATAGTTTTATCGGTTTACTTAATTTTCTGTTTATAAATACAATGAAAAAAGTATTTTTAAATAATAATTTTTTCAAAATTAAAATGGCGCGTCATTTGGGGCAATGAGGCCACGGTATGCGGGGGCAAAGCGGCTAGGGGTGCCTTTTTGCTCGGTAAAACTAATTATGTAGCTATTTAGTAATAAGGAGATTTTAGAACTTTCTTACAATTCACTTTTATTTACCTTGTTCATAATGGTGCAATATTATAAGATGAAGACAACTAGAATGCAGTCTATAGGTTAAAAAAATGTATTCATACTACAACGTTGAGCAGGCTTCATGATGGCAAAGTTAATTCACCATGAGTACCACATCTTGGACGAATGATTGCGTTCTTTCAAGTAATGTGGAGTTACAAATTGTAAATTATGTTACATATATGCAAAACTGTATGCTTGGACTTAATAGCCATGATGTAATTTTGATTTGGATATAGAAGACCGTACTAATGTCTAACAATCTTTCAATAAGGAATCGAAAAAGACAGGCGTCAATTGGTTCAATTCATTCATTAGAAGCTACAATCTTAGTTAACATCCGCAAATCAAAGGCAACCAACAGGGTTCGTGTGATTGAATTTAACAATTCAAAACTTGATCTATTTTTTAAAGTGTATGTGAAAATTTTGAATAAACTTAAATTAACAAAAATATAAAACATGGACGAAACCGGAATTACAACGGATCAAAATCCCACCAAATTGGTGGCTAAGAAAAATATTAAGCAGATTTGTAAGATAACGAGTGTCGAAAGACTTTTCAATTGGTCAGTTTTGTGATGCATGAGGATCTTTCATATCACCAATGTTCATATTTCCAAGAAAAAAAAGATACTTTCATGACTAGAGCTCCTCTAGGATCCATGGAGGATGTCAATGATTCAGAATGATGGAGGTCTCTTTCTTAAATGGCTTCAATACTTGGTGAAATCAACTGGATCTTCTAATGAATTTAAAAAAAGATGATCAAAAGATGATGATCATACTGGTTGGAAACCACAGTGTCTGGATGCAATCAACTTTTGTCAAGACTATGTATTTGAACTATTAACTTCACTTCCTCATTCTTCTCATAAAATGCAACTGCTCGACGTTTACTATATCAAATCGTTGAAGAGCTCATATAACTCTTGTGCTGATAACTGAATCATAAACAACCCTGGCTAAAGAATGACCATATATGACACGGGTGGAATCTTCAGAGCAACCCTTTTGAAAACTGCTTTATCCGAGAGAGCTGTCAATTGTATTAAAACACTGATATATGACAATATAATTGAAACGAGATTAATGAGGAGGATTTCTTAGCTACAGAAGTAATAGAAGAACCTCTATTTGACATTGAAATGAATGTAAGATAAGTTTGACTAGTTAAAATATATATAAAAACAGTCAAAACTATAAATGTATAGTTTCAAATGGCTAATGTCATAGCCTGTTTCAGGATATGCATAAATATATATTATTCAAAATTTTTTTTTCTTTAACTTCCATAGATAATACATTTAAAATGTAATGAAGGGGGCAAAGCGGCACCCCATATCCGTTTTGCCCCGCATGATTGCGGGGCAATTTTGCCCCAAAATTAACCAAATGGTTCCTGGATATTGAAGATACGCCCCTGCCAAGTTTCATGCAATATGATTTAAAACTTTCTGAGTTATAAAATTTTGACATTGACCTTTGACCGGATCGCTCCCAAAATTCTACCAGATGATTGCTAGGCATTGAACAATCATCCTACCAAATTTTAGTCAATTTGGTTTAATATTTTTTGAGTTGGCGAATAAAAATATCCAGGTTCTCTGATAGTACATCGTCACAGTGACTCTTTAATCCGATAAATAAATAAATGTCGTCTAATACAAATTATCCATTTTCTGTGAAGGTAATTAAAAAACTAATGTTGGTGAAATTAGTATCATCACAGAGACTATATTTCTCTAACTATAAATCATCACATGTACAGTGACCTTTTTCTCTGATAGTACATCATCACAGTGACCCTTTTCTCTGATAGTACAACTAAAAAATGTCTATTAGAAATAAGATTGCCTAGTATTCAATACCATTAAAATCTGACAATCAATGTTAGATAAAAATTATTCAGATTAAAACTTGTCTAGTTTTCGTTGCTACATCACCATAACTCTTTTCTGATAGTACATCATATCAGTGACTCTTTAATCCGATAGTACATAATGCAATGATTTTGAGAAAATAAATCATGGAATCTTGTACTGGACATAAATCCCAAAAAGGCTATAAGAATAACATTAGAAATTAAAATGAAAATTTGTAGTGGACAAGAGTCCACAACAAATAGACAATAATAATATTTGATGTTCGAGTGGACTTTTGTACACAGTCCTTATACTGAACTTTATATTATTGAATATTCATTGCTGTATCATGCTCACATATTTTAACAAGGCATTCATAGTACATGTTCGCACTTGTTTGCAATATTATAATATATATAGATACAATATATTAAGTAACTTAAGAGATTCATGCTATTAAACCAAGCATATAATTAAGTGGAATATTGTACTGGACATGTTGCAACAATGCAAGATATAATTATTCGTAAATATCTTGAACTATCTTTTCATAGAATTTTGATTGTATTCCAATATTTAAGAAAATATCTATTCAAACACCTTTAATAGTTGTTACAGAAATGAACATGAAATATTCATATATTAATATGTTAACCCAAAAACGACCTATACGAAAGTATTATAAATAGAAAAAAACATCAAAATATTAAACTAATATAGCAAATCTAGTTTTGAATATCAAATATATAGTAAAATGTTCATAACAATATTCAGTTAAAATTTCAAGTAATTTCATCAAAAGAATATAAAAAAATACTAAAAAAAACTGTTTTGAAAAGTTTGAATAACATAAGCTGTCATGCCTCAAACACTTTGGATTTTCTGAAATCTATTATTTATGTTTTATTATCATTTAATAATAATAAGCCAATAACTTTTGCAGTTTTGAAAAGTCAGAAAATATAATTTGTGTGATAATTTAGCTTCGAAATGACCGTACATATTCAGAATATTGGATTAATCTGTTCAACCACTTGGAAAGAAGAAACTATACGTGGTGATCCCCCACTTATTTTAGAACTTTGTCTTTTGAATACTAAGGAATATTGTCCCAGCTCAGTAAAGGAAACTTAGAAATGCAAATAACTAAATATATAACGAAAATTATACCATTTCCTTTTGCACAATAATTGTTTATGAATAGGTTATCTACAATCTTATCGATTTTTTTAAATATTAAACACACTGTAATACGAATTTTGAAAGTACTGGACGAGAAGTTTTTGGAAATCCTCTCTATAAATTATAATCTTTATTCTTTATTGAGAAAAAAATCTTAGGTACAAAAACAAAAGACAATATAAGTTACAACAAACATACAAATAAGATTCGTTTATCAAGTATAAAAAACTTTTTGGGCAATTAAAGGAATAATTCTAAATAAACATAGATCACTGAACATGGAGATAACATATTGAAGTCGTACATTTATGAGTTACTCTACTGCTATAATGAACAGAAATATTATAAATAATGGTTAAATAATTGTTTTTTATAGGCTCTTTTAATTATAATAATGTTAGAACTAGATTTAATATTATTGGGTATAGAATTCCAAATTATAGGTCCTATATAAGACATAGATCTCTGGCATCGAGACAGCCACTGGAATGATGGTGATGTCTCTATTGCAAGTCAGAGTCGTGGTGATTAGAGAAAAATCACTATCTCCATGATATATGCCCAAACATGCATATGCCAATGATAAGCTTATAAATATCTGTGACCTTTAAGATACCGGTTCTGTGAAAGAGGGGATTTGAATGAGCATGGTAGTCTGATGAAGTGGTAAGGCGGATTAATCTTTTTTGTAATAATATCAGAGGCTGAGATGTACATTGCACATCATCTGCCCCACCCCACAATGCAACACAATACAATAGGTAGAAATATGCTAAAGCATAATAGATATTGATTAATATTTTCAATGAAACACAATTTCTAATTCTATTTAAGATTCCTACTGTTTTAGTTAATTTCCTGCAAGTATGCTGTACGTACATGATTATAAGGTATGCATTCCAAAAATTTATCCTCACTCACAAGATCAATACGACATTCATCAATATCATTACATAGAGGTGTTGCGACCGAGTGTTGCCTGTTTGAAAATAACATCACAACTGTTTTACTTTTACTGGTATTAAAACTAAGTCTGTTGTTTATTGTCCATTTATAAAGTTATCCGACTCCCTGTTGGCCGTATTTATCAAGATTGAGTAGTTCTCACCACTGAAGGCTAAAGTCGTGTCATCGGCAAACAGAGTAAACTTTGTAACATCAGATTAGCACGGCATGTCATTGGCAAACAATTGGAACAACATAGGAGCCAACACACTACCTTGTGGCACACCTATATCCACTAGAGTAGAGGTGGAAAACTGAGAGCCAATTCTAATACACTGAAACCTGTTACATAAGAAGCTACTGAACCAATCCAGAAGCTCAAGCACACCTCTTATACCATAAGCAAACATCTCCCTCAATAGTATCCGATGATTTACTATATCGAATGCCTTCTTAAGATCCACAAGGACAGCACAGTTATGGCATTTTGCATTAATACTATCATAAACATTTTCAGTTAAGTTAAGGATTGCATCCGCCATATTTTTACCACATCCAAAACCAAATTGGCTGGGGGTGAGAATATCAAACATTTCAGTAGACTCTATACATTTTTCCAACAGTGTACTCATGAAAGGCAAAATCGATTATTGTAGGTAATTAGAAATATTTACCCGATCACCACTCTTATAATTTCGAATAACTGCAGCTTTTTTCAGACAATAAGGGAAATGACCATCATGCAGTATATGATTTATTAAACAGAGAAGTAATGAAATTACCCATCAGAGAAGAAAACTTTCTTGGAAAAAATACAGGAATGGACTGCGTCCCATAATACATTTTTTTTAAATTACCGATGATATTAGTCAACTCGTTCTCACTTATCGCATCCACAAAAAAGGAATTTTCTTGAGCGTGAATATTAAGTATTGGGCCATCATATTGGGGTGGAATGGCATTCTAGCTGTAAATTACGGGCCACAGATGCGAAATGATTATTAAAGCACTCTGACAATATTTCCCTTCATAAGAAGCATTACGACCATCACCATCATCCAAAACGGTTCTAGGTAAATTGCTCGAAAACAATTGCTCGAAAGACAATTGCTCGAAAACAATTGCTCGAAGGAACAATTGATCGAATGAACAATCATTGCTCGAATTATCAAATTGCTCGAATGAACAAAATTGCTCGAATAAAAAAAATTACACAGTTTTCGATTTTATAAAAGTCAGATATTCATGAAGTGGAGCTGCACTTAACAATCATTGTTTCTTTTTAGTAATTGATCATTAATCATTCTATAAATGATTTTAATTATTAATTTTAATTATCTGTATGTGGCACCTTAATAGGTGAAATAACTCAAAGTTATGGCAGAGTTTTAATAAATCTACAAATTTTTCGGGTTTTATGATAAAAAAAACATGAATAGTAACTGATTCACCACATGATTCCAATTCACATGTTACATACGAGATGACACAAATGGTCTAAAAAATGATTATGCAGAATAATTAATAATTAAAATCATTTATAGAATGATTAATGATCAATTACTAAAAAGAAACAATGATTGTTAGGTGCAGCTCCACTTCATGAATAACTGACTTTTATAAAATCGAAAACTGAGCAATTTTATAATTCGAGCAATTTTGTTTATTCGAGCAATTTGATAATTCGAGCAATTGTTCATTCGAGCAATTGTTCATTCGAGCAATTGTTTTTCGAGCAATTGTCTTTCGAGCAATTGTTCTTTCGAGCAATTGTTCATTCGAGCAATTGTTTTTCGAGCAATTGTCTTTCGAGCAATTGTTTTCGAGCAATTTACCGGCTACCACCCAAAACAGACTTAACAATCCCAGTACTCCGCTCATCACCGATCAAATTCTTTATTAATTTCCAAAGAGTATTTTTTTAGAATTTCATTTGTTAACTACAAGTGATTTCCCATAATATTTATAATTCTTGGTGCAGTTTGAGCTGTTTGTAATGATAGGACTTTCTTTTTATTGATTTCAGTAGAGTACGTAGATGAAAGTGAGGGTTTAGACTCTAGAGTAACGTTTATAAGTAATATATTTAATTAAAGAAAAAAAACTATCCACATATATTTTATTCAAATTTTCACAAAATGTCTAGTTTGTGTAGCAACATCAATGTCATTATCATAAACAAAGTTGAAATTATTAACCTTATTAAAAAATGAGTCAAAGTATTGCTCTGAATTTTATCTAAATGTAACTTCAATTTTAGAATTCACAGGAGTATTAAATTCGTTGAGTTGTATAAAAATTATATCATATATGAATTGAATTTGTGTTCCATATACAAAATATACTGACTAATAAACTGAGTATATGACTTGATTACCAACAGGAAAGCGAGTAGGTATATATAGTAATATACGTATCTTAAAAGGGGGTATACGTGCGTCTAATTTTATTTGAAATTTTCTAATGAAATATAATAGATAAACAGTAATTAGATATGATTGGGGGTTGGGCCGGTTTTATTAGTTAACATAAGTTTGGACAAACATTCGATATATATTTAGATGGCGTTGCTTACATTAATTGGACAGATGAACTTGAATCTCATTGACATTTAAAAAATAACTGCATATTTTCGTAAATAAGCAATAATTAATTGAATTTGTGTTCCATATACAAAATATACTGACTAATAAACTATTTTTAGAGCCTAGAGGTCTAAATAAGAAAATTATTCTATGCCAATATACAAGCGTGCTCTTTGTACAACGCTTATGAAAATATAACCTGATGGAGACAATGACTCACGAAAACATATAACTCACTCACTAGATAGCGTTTTTCAAAATAAATTTACTTTCTTTCCTAAATTAATTTTTTTTAAAGTTAAAAAACTAGTGTAAGTTTGTACCTAACCAATCCTTAATACATATTGACTGATTTAATATCAATTACTTGAGATTTGAGGGGACCGACCCAGCTTTTGAAAAACTTTTTTATTATTGAAGCTACGGTTGTGAAACTTTGTACACATATGTATATAAAATTGAATTCTTTCGGGGGTGATGTTTAAGAATTTTTTCGATTTGACGAATTTCGAACGAGTTACACGAGTTTCAATTATTTTGAACCAATTTCAAAAAAAGCCTATTTCTTCCAAAGTGTTGAAGTTAGGGTACAGCGGTTTTAAGCATTCGATGCTTCTGTGAATGGTCTCCAAAATGGCGCAACAGATTTATAATTTTTTTTTCCGAAATTTTTCAAAATAAATTTTTTTTTTCACGTATTGCAAAAAAAAGTTTTTTTATTTTTTTTTATAAATGAAGTTCACAATCAAAAATCTATTCCGACATTTTGGAGACATTTTACAGAAGCATCGAATGCAAAAAACAGCTAAGCCGTAACTTCAAAACTATTTGAGATTTTGAAAAAATTGAAAAGGAAAGTTGCAACATTTGCAACTGTTCAGGAGAGCAATAATAAAAAAAATTAATATTTTTTTTTGGTGTGTGTTTGGCACAAAATTCCCCCGGGCTCTCAAGTCCCGGTATTACGCCCTCAAGGGTGCGGGTATCATCAGGCGCCACCTGACTCACTGTCGTGATGTTCAACACAAAAACAAGAAAAAGAACAAACAACCAAAACCAACCATACACGAACCACTCAAAATCCACCCGGTTGGTAGTCACCAGAGGGTCCAGGCTCGTCTCTGCGTCGACGCTTCGGTGTCACTTTTGCTAGTGTACTACTGATGTCACTTTGCCTTCTCTTATTAGTCGATGTATCCGAAGAGAGACCCAAACGAACCAAAAGAGATCCACGAACTTTTCCAAAGTTATGAATAAGAGCTGCATGAGAAGCGTTGAACATAACTCTGTCGAGTTTGGCGTCCTTCACTTTCAAACAACTCTTCCACATCTTGGAATGCAGGCTCTCATTGGCGTTTTGAGTCCCCTTTCTCAAACTTCGACTAAGAAGTTCAGGAGTCGTAAGATCAGCATACACTTTCAAAATGTGTCTCCGAAGGCCGGCATCGATATGAGCCAGATACAAAGTCTTGGTCGAATGAAGGGCAGGGGTTACGCCCTTAGCCTCAGCTTTCTTCACCCAGCAAAAAGAGAGATCACAAAGTGTGTGCACAGGAGCTTCATCTGTGCTGGAAGCATGGTAATAGGAGGACAAGATTAGGTTGCGCAGGTCAACAACACTTCTTCAAGGAGGGAATTTACAGATATTCTGGCCATAGTGCAACGTTAGTTAATCTATGACATTATCTGTCAAACCTTTCTGTCCAGCAAATGAACTACGCATAATTGTTTTCAAATTCTTAGTAACTACAGGAACCTTCAGCTTAGCCTTCAGGTTACGAAGCCAAGTTCCTAGACGCTTGGATACATGATTGATGCATTCTTCCTTTACGACGGGGACAGAGTAGGGACCATCACCACCATTCAATGCAGAGACTGCATTGTATGATGAAGAATCCCCGTCGCTAAGAAAGGTAACAATACTGTAACCAATCGTTTCAGAACGACTCCATAACCTAACCGCAGCTTCTGTTTCCATAGCTCCAGATTTGCCTCCGAAGTTACGCTTGCAATTATTGTGAGATGCTTTCCAAATAGAAAATTCACCTGGGGTAAGTGAATTCTCCATTTTTGTACACATCTCACAATAATTGTTCAAAACTTCAAAGTCTACAACAAATCCGGTATTGGATTCAATCACAAAGCCAACACCAATATGTGAGCTGTGACCTCTTGTCATCCATGTACCGTCGTACCTGACATTGATATCAAGAAGTTCACCTACAACAACATTAGCATATGTTTTTGCAATTGCATCCATAATCAAGGGGAAACATTCACTACGTAATCTCGCCATGCATTCATATAAGTATTGCGAACAAGTCAAATATGAATTCCTTGACGAAGTATGCTGGATAGAAAGGTCCGTCAACATATTACTATATCCAGCAAATCCTCCACACCTGAAGTAAGTGAGGTGAAAACTAAACAACAAAACATGTTACTCCACTTACATTGCAAACCAGCAAAAACTGGATCCCTAACCGTAGAACTGTCTAAAACTACCATATCACAAAAAGGACCACGCACAGTAACTACCTGTTCTGTAGAGCGAAAAGAGACATCTAAATCTAATTTCGATTCACAGCTGCCTTGTACGCTTCAAATAGGAATGTTTTAGACAAAACTAACCTATCATCACACATTGGTAACTCACGATTTTCCTGAGGCAACAAATGTAATCTCCTCAGTAACCCACCAACTGCAAGAATGTCAAGAGGTCCGTCTACAGTATGATCATCAACAACAGGAACCACTTCACCATTAGAGACAGCACCACGATCTGGAACTTCAGCAGCGACCCTACGGCCGATACTGAAATTCAAACACTTAGCACTTCTACCCTTTTTCACACGACCCATCGCTCACAGTAGTCAGATGACATCTGAGACAAATCTCTGAGTGAGTTGCAGTGTAACACTCATACATGCCAACAAACACTACATAAATATCTATGCGGAATTCTCATAGGCGCAGAGCGACCCGTTCACACTAAGTTGAACGCGGCACACGCGCTCACTCCTTACCCACATCTCCCTGCAATTGACCCCTATTCTAACCTCTCCCCCGCTGTCTTGGGGGTAGGTAGCGTTATAAAATTTTACACACACCTACCTTAGTGTTATAGGAATACATTAAGAAGAAAAAAAATTTGGGTTAAAAAGTACAAAATCGCTGGGTCGGTCCCCTTAGACTTTTGAGACAAGGCTAGGTCCTCCATTCTGTTGCTGGCTGTGGATGGAGAAGGTTTTAAATGTATTCTGTGAAATGAACAATGTTGAGTGTTCATTAAAATTAACCAATGCCTAACTGATTTCAATGTACATAGTGCAATTTAAACTAGTTTAGTACATTATATATGAATATATTTGATAGCAAACTTCTCTCATGAAAGTTGGCAACACTAGCTAGAAGTAGGTATTCACAGTGCCGGGCGCCGCCTCTATATACTGTGGCGCCGCCACATTGTCATTGATCACCATATGGATTCATGGAAGTACTAGTAAATGATCACAGTTTATAGAACTATATAATGTGGTAATATGGTATCCAGTTTTCCTACCAGCACTCCGCTAAAAAAAATTGTTGTATTACCTAGTATTTAATTAGGTGAACCGTGAGTCAGAGGCCTTAGTTGAAGATTAGGAATTAGAACAAGATAGAATTAGAATTAGGGCTAGCCCAAGCGACTAGCCCTACACTCCGGTTTTGACAGCTTGAGACACTAGAGAATAGAGTGAAAGTGAGAACTTTAGTAAATTAGGTAGGTAGTACTTAGCCTACCTAGGTACCTAATTAATTTCTCCCTGAGTCGCCGAATTGAATCATTTTTGGAGAGAAATTTAGCTAGGCTATTTTTATTTCAGAGAGACTTGCATAGATTTCATCAAGACATTAAGTTCATTAACCATATAGCCAGTAGCCTATAGGCTATAACTACTTAGCTAGTATCCTATTTTACATTTTTACTAAGAATCTAAGATTATTCTTATTTATTGTATGATCTATGTTTCATAGTGTGGCAGGTGGCAGCCTTGCCCCCTGGCAGTAAAGTTGCCAGTTTGATGAGAAAATGAATCTACAGCATCACCACATTTAATTTATTTTAAAGTACCTTATAGGTAGATTGTAGATATTTTCAGAATTACAGTTTACCCAGACTCAGAGACTGCAGGAACTGGTAAAGTGTTCTCCAAGAAATAGAAATCCTCTAATAGGAGGGAATTAAGAATTGTTCGCACAGAAAATGTAAAAAAAAAATGTCCCATATTCATTATTATTCTGCAGACTGGATTTAATGCATGCGCATCCCAGGCCATCCCCTTATGGCCTTTTTGTTAGTGATTTAACACTTTAACAAGTAACTACAGTTTTTCAACTTATTTCACCTCTCAAAAGATGATGATCATGTTACAACTTACAGAGTATGCTAGACTGTATTTGGTGCACTGAACTCCTGACTTTTCCAAAAATCTGTAAAATATCTGCCATCATTTCCTCCTATTTTGGCTAGTCCTCCAATATTTTTCCAATTTCTCCTCTAAAAATTAATGGTAATGTAGAAATAAATACCTAAAAGTCCTCCGACATTGTAAGAATATTTATTTTGGTGATTTGAGAAGTCCTTCCACATGTCATTGGAATTTAGTCCCAACTACTATCTGGATTAGGGTGCCTGCAACCCAAAAGAGAGAAAGAAAGAAAGATTGCAACCAGATTGTATTTGGTGGTAAATTCCAATGATATATCGTCAGATATTCAATTTCTATAATAAAAATAATCCTGCAATGTCGGAAGATATTTAGCTATTAATTCCTATATTACCATTAATTTTTGGAGGGGAAACTGGTTAAATGTTGAAGGGCTAGACAAATTGATGAAAAATGTTGGCAGCTATTTCTCAGATTTTTGATAAAGTCAGGAGTTCAGTGCACCAAATACAAACTGAGATTGCAAGATGTGAAACGAGAAAAAAAGCCATGAAGAGTGATACCACACTTTGTGAGATATTACATTGATTAGGCTACTATCTTCAACTCTCTTCAGAGAAACCATCTTCAACACGCTTTCACTCTTCAGTCTTTCTTTTTCTCTCTTTCTTGCTCGCTTCCAGTGTGTGCACTCCTGTACATATCCATGTTTACCAATTCAATCTTTCTTTCTTGCTTTTAATCTTTTGGTGTGCAGGCACCTTATGTCTGAGTATGTGACTATGTCAGTTAAAGGCTTAAAGCCAATTTATTGACTTAGATTTCAAAAGGTCAAAACTGAGATGTCTAAATTATTGGCCTAAAATTTTGAATTAATTCCCATGTTCCAATGTTATAACTTTGGCATGAAATCTAAAAAAATTTGAGCCAAATTGGCTTGGGTTAGAATTTTTGTGAAAATTTGGCTCAAAAAATTGCTTACAATTTTCCAGTCTCTGAAACATAGGATGGGTCCAACCAGGATGTTTATTGTTTACCTAATTTAACTCCCCATGTTACAGGTAATAAAGCAGGTCCTTCCTCCTAATTTTAATGGTAGGTTTATGATGGCTTTTGAGCTCTTCAATTGCTATTGAAGAAAAATATCTGATTTTCTCCTATGCTACCAGTCTGCAAAGTGTAGCAAATCTGTCTCCAAGATTTTATTTTGAGGACAAATTGTCTCCAAAGAGCAAAGATTTTCAAATCTATCTCCAAACCAGATTACAGAATATTGAACATTTTTCAAAAACTCTGAAACAGGTCAAATCTGAGCCCACTTGTATAAATTGGAGTTCTCTGCAGGAGATCATGAATTAATTCCTATGTTACCATCAATATAGCTGCAGGAAATTTGGAATTAATTCCTATGTTACCATTAATTTAGCTGCGGGAGATTCTGAATTTGCTGCTGAGAGTCAAAGAGTAACTCTCTCAAATTAAAATCTCTGCATGTCACTGATGTCAGGAGATACATTATGCTAGTCTGCGAAGTGTGTCAAATCTGTCTCCAATATTATATTTTGAGGACAATTGACTGTTGATGATTTCATTTGTTTCCCATGATCAAATATAAAATGTTTAACTTTTTACGTAGAAAATCTTTACCTGGGAGGCAAATTCCTCTATTGAAATATTTTGAACTTGATAGTGTTCAAGAAGAATTCTTATATTTTGTTTTTCGTTCCCAGAAAAATACCTGCAAATATAGGAGGAAATTCAGAATTGTTTCCTCGGAACATATTAAAATTTTCCCATACTCTACAGACTGATCCAAAATATCATTGTAGGCTTGTAGTATAGAAGATTATAAATTTCTTGCCATTTGCATTTTCTAAGGCTCAACAATATTGCTCTATTGTAGCCAGTTAAATAGGAAAAAAAATAACCATTCATTTTCTGATATAAAATTATTACATCATCGCATCACCTTTCTCTGATATGCAACATTCAAATGTAAATTTGTTTCAGCAGGATCAACAATTTCTTGAGAAAAATTGGTAAAAGTTCAAGGGACTCAATTTACAGGCGTGGCCCTAGGTATCTTCTAGTAGTGCTTTTACAATCAAAAGTAGTGAAATATCAAGATTAATTCAGTTGTTTATTGGTTTCTAGAAAAATATATAATATTATTAATATAGAAAAATAATATAGACAGATTTGTGTGAACGAATGTGTGTGTTACTGTGTACGAGTTTATTTGAACTGTTTCTACTTAATACTAATACACTACACACATATCTGAAAATGAATTTTATCTATTCTCCAAAATATACTCGCAGCATAATTTGGTCTCTAACTCTCAAAGACTTATTTAGACTATTAGAGAGGCTTATTGTCTGTTGTAATTTCTGTTCTTACGGAATTTGTTTCATAAATCACTAAATTTCCCTAGTATGTTTCCAAGACCCAGGGTAAAATTAATGGTAACATGGAAATTAATTTAAGATTTGACTCTTAGTCTCAAGAGTCCTAATATGGTCTATATTTTGGAGACTAAGCAATTTTATGAAAGGACAGAATTGGAGAACTCCAGTAAGTATTTGGTTCACTGTAACCCGGTAGTTCTTACATAAAGCTGATATAAATCCACCAACTGGCAAAATATTTTTAATTATTTGACTGGAACAACCTTTAATTTGAAAGCATATATTGAGAGTTAACCTTGTTACTCTTATTTATTTTTATTTATTTATCTATTTATTTAACAAAAATCCCTTACAATACACTGAAAGAAAAGTGTACTTAACCGAACCTATATATAGTTTCATACAAACCACAATGTTGGTCATTTTTAAACCATACCACAGATGTTGTTTGAATCAAACATCATGAATTTATAATATAATTTTACCTACATGCATGTACTTTATCTTACCTACATCTATCACAATTCTAACTACAGCTTAATGTCTATTTTACCTACATGCAAGCAATTCAAACCACAGCTTTGGTTAAACATTACCTACATGCTTAGGAATTAAACTACAGCTGGCTTTCTATTTTACCAACATGAATGCAATTCAAACCTCATGTAAAAGAATATTTAACTGATAAACTAATCCTTCAAACTACAGTCGCTAAGCAATTTTACCTTCATGCATTATATTTTAGTCACTTGGATAATGTTTACTTTAGCTACATTCGATTACAAAATACTGTAGTAATCAAATTCAGAAGAATACATATATAATTTAACATGAAGATTAACTAATAAAATAGAGTGATAATATTTCTGTTAAGTTAGTTAAAATAGATACAATATAAATAATTAAATTGGATATTTAGCAAATCTTTCCATATTTAACAAATCAATGTAATAAAACTCAAAATTAATGAATTACATTTAATATAAAATGAACAATTTCAGAAACACACATTACTTGGTAAACACTAGAAAGAAGAAAATTATTATAGTTTTTCAGAAGCTAGAAAAATTGAAAAAGTTACCAACTTATGTATCATTAAACATGAATAAAATATTCAAGAAACATAACAGTTCTTTTCAAACTCATTTAATAGATTACTAAATTGAGATCACACCATCAAAGGAGAAACTGCAACTAGATTATAACTTGAAAGATAGATTTTAACTTGAAAGATAGATTTTAACTCGAAAACTTGACTATAACTCGAAAACTTGACTATAACTAGAAAACTAGATTATAACTCGAAAACTAGATTATAACTCGAAAACTAGATTATAACTCGAAAACTAGATTATAACTCGAAAACTAGATTATAACTCGAAAACTAGATAATAACTCGAGGAATCAAGAAAAAGTTGTATATAGTTATGTTAAACAAGCCTTAATAAAGCTTCCTTGTAACTCCAAGATTTAAATACCCAAACAAATAAAAAGTCATTTAGTAGTTCATGAACTGAATTGTTCACAGCTAGCTATTTCTCAAAGCGACTCACCAAAACAGTGACGCATGGTTCTTTCAAATCATACATTGAATGAATATTGTACAATGATGTTCACAGTAATGTAAAAATGTTTCAGCCCTCCTTGCAATATTGCAAATTCAAAACTTGGGACAGTTTAAAATTCTACATCAATCGCCTTCAAAAAGTGTTGGCACCCAAAACATTATGTCATCAGAGAATACTTGATCAACTTCAGAAGACTTTGAAGATGGATGGCTGGAATGAGACTAAGAAGGATGATTACTTCTCTTGCCACCTATCCTCTTCAATAGTTAGCCATATGACTGAAAAGAAAATTACAAAGCATCAATTAATGAAGATTTTCCCCATTCATAGTTAGCTAGAAGTCAAATAAATAGGTAAAACTTACAGAAACTTACCTCTACAAGTTAACACCAACATCATCAGCAGTTGGTGGCCTCAATCTCTTGTTGTGATGATGTTAGCAAAAGTATGCAAGCCACCATAAAAGTCTTCATTAGAATGTCTCTGGTGTCTGCAAAATATATGGAATTAGGAAATAGTTGAGAATAGTTAGTACAATTGAGAGATTAAGGCTAATTACTGACTAGCTAAGTAGCAATTATTAGCAAAAAAACTAAAATTCAGAATGAATATAGTGATAATTGTTAAAATAAGCCTCTGCAAGTGATATAAAAGTCTTAGATTAAGTAACAGCAAGAACATATTTCCTTTATCCAATGGACTTCTCTAAATTAGAATTAAATATAGTAGATTTTAAAGATGAGAATGAATATAATTGAATGAGAAAAATAATAAATTAGCTATCATGCAGTTATTGATGACAACATAGAATTAAATGTAAAGATGAAGCTGCTAGCTACTGAATTCCAATCACTTTGTAGCTACTGTTACCAAAAATTCATATAACTCTGAAAAAGCGCCATGTGAAAGTCATGGTATCTATAATAAGATAAAATTCTATAAAATCTGTGGGAGATTCTGAATTACGGGTTGATTTCAGAGGGCATTTCAGTCCCAAATTAAATTGTTACCGAGAGCCAGAAAATAACTATCTCAAATCCAGTCTGCTGAATATTAATTTTTTTTAATATTTTCTGTTCATAAAATACTTATTTTCTTCTTCAATTTACATTTATTTTGTTGAAAACAGAATGCAAAATAGAGAATTCTAGAACAATTTACCAGTTTCAGTAGTCTGGTGTTTATATTAAATATTTGATAGCAAAGAATACACTATTTAAAAATCCATTTGGCATACAATTGAATTTAATAAATGCAATGAATTTTAAGATCCCATTAACTGATCATCATATATCAAAGTCCATAGAAACTGATCTCAAAAAAATCTATTTTGATTATTGTTCTCAACTTCTCAATGAAATACAAGTAATATAAAAGAAACTTAAAGATAATTTTCATAGAAAAGGATAAAAAATATTCCATATTCTGCAGACTGCCAAAAGAGCAATCAAGTCATCAGAAATAATTATGAAATTTATAACATAAGAATAGCTACAGTCTGTAAGTGGTGTACAGAACTAGGTACTCTAACTTTAAAAAAAAATCATGAAAAAGCCAGCAAACAAATTAATTCAATTGGCTAGTCTTCCATGCAGTGGGCACTAGGTAACTGTCAACATTATTGATTTAGCAATTTTCCCTCAAAATATTAAAGGCAAAATAATGATAAATAAAGAATATGAATTAAGATAAAAGAAAAACAACCCAGTTTACCATCAAATACAATCTGGGAGAACTGGTGAAAAAATTGGAGAGTTCATGGACCACATTATTTTACTTGGACATCACTCTGTATTTTAACATTTTCTGTACAAACAGTTTTTAATTTCATCTCTAATATACATGTATTTTGCTCAGAAGAGAAGGAAAATAGAGGATTTCTTGGAAAGCACTTTACCAGTTTCTGCAATCTGGCCAGGGCAGAGTCAGAAATTAAGAGTGACACTGTGGCAGACAGTCTGACAGAGACTTTAAAAAGTTTACACCAATATACTATATTGTAATTAGGATTATATTACATGCAAGCACACTAGAAGTAGAGGCTAGAGCAAACTAAAGATTATGGTCTGTAGCTTATAGGCTATGCTGCAAGGTAGGCATAGGAGATTTTGCCTTAGATCTTTATCAATTATAAACAGCTAGGCTGATTTCCTATTTTATTATTTTTCAGAATGAATTGATCACAGAAAACAATTCTAGCCTATTTTATGTTCTGATTTATATCCTTATTACTATAAATTTAAGCACTGAGAATTGCTGAAATTAAGTTAGGGTTACCACAAAAAATACACACCTACCTTCATTGTTATTTCACTGAAACTGACGCGCTGTTCCAGTTTCCCGCCTGATTTACATTAAATTTACATACATGTGATTAATAAATTCATAGTAATACTCTAACTACATAGAGGACGGTTATATATACTGACAATGGAAAATAATTTACCTACATGCAAGTTTATTTTTGATTTGTTCTGTAGGTAAGGTAAACTGACATGGATGATGCGTATTTCTAACCACAGAAAAATAAAATTTTACCAACATTTCGTGCGTTTATACTGACTAGAGAAATGAACCACATGCTGTAGTTCATCTACACCTAGCACATTACTGGAATTAACTACTTTAGCGCATAATCAACCCACAATGAGTTAAACTACAGTGTGTTGTTTGATGTCCAAAATTATTTCTCTCAGTGTAGAGTGATGGAGTAAGGATCCTCCCCACCCAGACATGTAAAAGATTTAAGACCTAAATAAGCTAATATTAGCTTCTAAGGTATCCTCTATAAAAAAAGAAATAATAGTAACGTGAATGTGATGTGCTACATAAAATATGATTCAGGTAAATGACAAGAAGACAAAGTACAAAATATCACATATACACAAATACAAAAATATAAAATTAAATGATACAAAGTACACGAAAACTATAAAGATAAATCACAGACTAGTGCACACACCTTCAAAAAAGCTCAAACATTAATCCAATCTGCATCATTAATTAACATAACCTTCATCTTAGACTTAAACGATTCTAAATTTAATTCTTTTCAACAAATAGGGATTGCATTCCAAATCTTCACAACATTATAGTGCAAACACCTCTTAGTAGTTCCTTTATTATATCTAGGAACAATGAGATCATGATTATTGCGAGTTTCATAAGTATGTTGATCTTCTAACCTAACAAGTTTAGCATATAAACTTGCATCATAGTTGCGATTATTAAGTGTGCAATGGGCATAAATTGCTACAATGAACTTAAAAAGAGATTCCAAAGGTAACAGTTTCATATTCTTGAAATGTTCATAGGTATGATCATTATACTGTGCGAAATTCACATAACGTACCGCTCTTTTTTGTAATATTTTTATTTTATTTACTACACAATTTGCAGCGGCACCCCAGGCAATCAAGGAATATATTATGTACGGATGAACAAGAGAATAGTAAAGCGAAATAAGCATCGTCTTTGGTAAGTAAGTACGTAACCTAGAAATACTTCCAATATTGCGAGAAATCTTCATAGACATATTATGTACATGAGTCTTAAAACTAAGATTCTCATCCAAATAAATTCCCAAAAACTTCACTACATCGACCTGTGAAATGATCTCATTTCCAATAACAATAGGTTGTTCAAATAGAAAACTTCCCCTATACGAGTATATAATATATTTAGTTTTGCTACAGTTAATTCTAATCTTGTTTGCAAGTAACCAACGATTTGAATGTATTAAGTTACTGTTTATGATATTGGGAGCAGAGACCAAATCACTTCTCGGCACGTTACAAGAAATTGTGCAGTCATCAGCAAACATCAAGAAATCAAAAAGTCAGTACAATTTGGTAGATCGTTGATGAAAATTAGAAAGAGGAGCGGCCCTAGGTTACTTACTACCTTGAGGAAATTGCCATGCTAAAATATGACGGAAATAGGGAGTATAGTAGGACCTCATTTATATTTGCTACCCTGCTAAAACCAAAATAATCAGAAATAACCAGGGTATTCTCAATATTTCACTGGACTGGTCCTACCAAAATGTACTACACTGCAGGACAATCTTTACCGGATGTCTGACTATTTCGTTGAATATACTTGCAATTTTCTTTAAAATAGTTTTGCTATCTTAATCTTCCCCAAAAAAGTGTTAATTCGTTCTGAATTCTTGTTTCTTGACCATTTACAACTTACAGGACATTGTTTGCCCTTTAAAATCAGATATCGGACTCATTTCCACATTTAATAAAGTTGGTACTTTTCTATCTTTGAGCTGTCTTATAGCCCAGCCAGCCCAGAGAAGTTCTTGATAAAACCAGGATATTAATGGAAAGTGGCAGTGTAGTTAAGGATACAAACTCTGGCGGATTAACTCAGCCCAAGCTCAAAAGTTGAACTAAGAAAAGACTGTTAGAAGTTGAAACCACATAATATTGACTTTGGTAAAAAGGATTTCATAATAGGTGTTATTACACGCCCAATAAAAAAATTAATTTGATGAAAGACACCTAAACAATAATATTCTGAACTTATGTCAATATCATTTAAAATTTGGTTCAGGAGTGAATGAAAAATACACAAAAATTAAAGCAAATTTATTTAATATAAACCACCTGGCAGCCGTTACATACAATTATGTAAATTCATCTATGAAAATTAATATTACGAACAAGAAAAATACTAAAAAACATTTATTTACATTAACTCCTTAATAATTTCTCTCAATAATTTAGTTGGTACTGATCGAAAACGAGGGGGCAATTCCCTACTGACTGGAATAATGCTGATGCCACCACTCTTAGAAAGCAACGCTTTCGAAGTTCCTTTTTCTTTTAATTCGCCGATTATTTTCTTTACTTCCACTTTGAGGGCAGACTCTTCTACCTGTGAAAACTTTATTTTCTTAGTTCTAAGCTGCATTAGGGTCTCATCATTTTTAGCCGCATCCTCCCTTTCATAGTCTTCATATTTCCTCTTCTCTGGAGTCTCTTGTAATTCCATGGATCCAGAATCGTTCAAAGATCCAATAACACTAACATTTGGACTAAATATTGAAGACTTTGTTTTGTTAGGAGTTGAAGATGATAGTCCCGATGTTGAAGCGGTTGCGTCCTGGCTGTGCTTACTTAACACATGGGAAACTGAATTGTTTATGGAACTGTAGTCATAATAGTGGTCCACTGTAGATCTGGAATGGTTCATGGATTTAGCTAGGTGGTTCAGGTGCTCATCTGAAAAGTTTTGTTCCCTACTATTTGATACTATTGATCCTCTTATTATTCTTGAACTTATCTTTTTGCCTGACGCTGTTTCGAATTTCTGTAGAATTTTATAGGCCGCTGATAATCCGAAGGATTGGTCCATTTTGGAGTTAGCTTTGCAATTCGCTGGGAACGCCACCTTGCAATTTGTATCCGATGTTAATTTAGATCTCAATTCACTTATGTATACGAGCAAAACATGGTATTCGTCGTCATGGTACACAACAGGGGCAGCAGATCCTGTATGGGTATTTTTTTGCTCCTTCACATTTATAGTGTAATATCTGCTCTCATCAATGACCGACTCAGTAGCATCCTTTACCTCCTCTAATGTCATTATGGTCATTTCCAAGGATATTCTACCAAGTCGTACTGTTGCCACAGCTATTAGAGCATCTCTTACCTTGGTTACTTCTCTTGCATTGAAATATAGATGCAAGCCATTCTTCATCTGTCGAGAAATTTCAGAGAGGTAAGATTTTGTTCTCTTCATTAGTTCCTCCATCTCACCATCACTAACTATCTTCTTTTTGGCGCGTTCATTCTTAGCAATTATGTCTTTGCCCTTCAATTTGTTTAAGATGGAAAGTTCTTTCTTTATCTCGCTCTGAATTTGCTGATATATGAAATGTCGGGCTGCCATTTCCTGATAGTCTTCTTCTTCTCTCACTGCAGGACTGTCAATTGAGACTAGTAGGTACTCCAAGAAAGAACTGAATTGGCCGACATACTTTATTTTGGATAAGAAGGATTTATCTTTGGAGTTACGAAATTGCAAGAGTATATCCTTTATAGTGCTCGGCTTTTTTATCAGGATGTAAGTCATAGGATTCACTCTCCTTCTCGTATTCAAGAAACACGTCCATAGCCATGCGCTGAACTCTTTCCGGATCCTTGCAATTTTGTTTTTTCAAATAATCCAAATAGCCATCTTTCCAAATTTTGACCTCTTCAGAGTATGCTCTAGGATCTGGGTAACGACACTGTCTGTACTTTTCGTTGAGATCTTCAAGTTCTGATAAAAATTTTACCCTCTCCGAACCTTCTGCTTTCTCCAAGACTTCCCTCACTCTAGCCATGTCATCTCTGAGGCATCGTCTAGCATCGAGATCTGTTGCCTGTGCCTCTACTGCGTCGCCATATTTCTTCTGAGCCTCCTCCAACTCTTTTCCCTCTAAAGCTACAACTTTTCCATCTACGTTCTTTGTGTAGCATCGTAGAATGGTTGGAGGATCTCTCACTAAACTGTCATAGTTGGCATCAGTTCTATGAATTTTATGAAACTTATTAACATGATCTGGGAGGTTTAAGTAAAGGTTTTTACAGAGAGCACAACTCTTGTAATTCGATTTTCTTGCAACAAGTTTCAAAGAAGTTGGTTCTTCTTTTTTCACTCGGAACTTCTTGGGAGGTGCTTCGTAGGAGCTTCCTAGCCGAATCCTGACTGCAAAATAGAAGAAAAAGAGAACAGTTATTTCACGGTAAATAAAAACCTAGCTCCTCTAAAACAGGAACAACGTGAAAATAAATGAAAGGACATAGGACAGAAGAAGCAATAAAGACAGGAAAATGGTCATGTGAAACATTAGGATAAAAAATATTGCTAACTCACCTTTATTTCGTTCTATTTTCTTTGAGATCTCTACTGCAAATTCGTGCGCTTCGTCTGACAAAGATGGGTGGATGTCACGAAGGTGTCTGCGAAGCTTGTAAGTAGTTGTGGCGCACTTACTTATAGGACATTTCGACCGTGACCGGACAATTGCCACCCGCGGACAATTGCCACCTGCGGACAATTGACACCCTCGGACAGTTGCCACCCGGACAATTGCCACCCAAATATTTATTATCAGGCCACTTAACTTTAAAAATGGAGATGAAATATGTATATTATTTTTGTACGATTAATTATTATTTGTATATATTATAAGCTAAGAAAATTCATTACACATTTAATATTTTCCTTTTTAAGTGACTGCATTCACAGAGTAGCTTTTCTGCATCCATGAGCATTGTCACCCACGGTGGTAGATGACTTGGTTCATGGAGCCACTTTCCTTTCTGACTGCTTCTTCAAGTCCCTTGTATTTAATTTCCTTTTGATGTCAATGATATAGTCATTAGTAAACTAAATTTCTGGAGCAGACGATATTCCATTAATAGAATTAAAATATCTCGCCCGGAATAGGTCTTTATTTATAATTATTTGCTAAAGGAAAAACAATAGGTATTTATATTACTACCCAGTAATATAATTTACAAGTTAAGAATCCTGACAATATAATTAGGGTTGTGACAATATATTTTTAAAATCCTAAATCCTGAAAATGTTATAGACGAAGGGAATTAAACAGTTTTGAATCGTTCTAAAGAAGTGGTATAAAGTATTCAATAACATAAGATTTAAAAAATATAAGATTTAAAAAGCACATTCAGAAACCGAATAATATATTTTTTTTCTTATATTGTATATAATTAATAATTAATCGTACAACAATAATATACATATTTTATCACCATTTTTAAAGTTAAGAGGCCTGATATTAATTATTTGGGTGGCAATTGTCCGGGGGTGGCAATTGTCCGGGTGGCAATTGTCCGGGTGGCAATTGTCCGGGTGGCAACTGTCCGGGGGTGGCAATTATCCGCGAGTGGCAATTGTCCGTGGGTGGCAATTGTCCTAGCACCCATTTCGACAGATGACTCCCATCTTTTGATTTTAACAGTTTAACATTATCTTCTCCATTGTCTTCAAGCTCCTCTCCAAATTCTATATCCATCTTATTGCACATACAAATGTTAAATTTGAATTCATCTATAGAGTTTTCAACACTCTTTATAGCTGTCTCGAGATTGCTTTATTTTTTTCACCACATCACTGATCAATTGATTGGTTGTAATACGGCGAGTCAATGTGTAGGTACTATTTGGTATATCGTTCAAGAGGGACGTGAAATCGTCTATCCCAAGAAATTGAAGGATCGAGTTTTCTTCAACTCCAGTATCCATGAACTTTGCTTTTAAAGAGTTTACCTGGAAAATATTCATACTATCAAACTTTGAAGCTATAAACTAGTCCAATCCCGACAATGAGGTTATTAAACAATATTAGATCACAAGTGCAAATGAGATAAGGCAGTTTCCCAAACTTTAATCCATAAAAAAATACTTACGATCGCTTCACAATCCATTTCAATATTAGGATCCTATAAAAATTCTCCTGTCAATCCTTAGAAAACAGAGAAGGGTGAAAGATGAAGTAGGTTTATTGCGTCACACTAAATAACTTCGGTAACTATCCAAAGAAACATTAATAAACATCATGGTTTAGAAAACTTTCATTAAATTAAAATATTACAACATACATTGCGCTTCTTTTCAATATAAAATCAATTAGGCAGGTTTTAGAGACTTTCTGGAGAGGGCCACAATAAAGAGCTAAAGAGTTTAGCGGCGAACCACATTACGGCGCACCACTGTACTTCCTATAAATAGTATTAACGTAAATGGCTGTTATGTAGTTTGTTGTATCTGCTAGTTTGTTGTTCTGCACATTACATGATTGTTTAATGACCTAGCAGGGGGGTTCGGGGGGCGGCACGCCCCCCGATACATCTACCTAACTGGTAAATTTTAATTTACACCTTAACTAAAAGCTTACAATAGTTACCCTATAAAATTATTATAACAATTTTCTGTGATAAATTTTATTTTCTTTTCCAAATTAAACATCTCTGAGACTAATATAAACATTGGATTCAGGTGCCGTCAGTTATAAATTTGATACAACAATAATTATTAAATTCACCCTTTATATTATTAATCTTCATTCAAATTACCTATCTAATAGAAAATATAGTGGTGCGCAGTAATCTGGTGCGCCGCCATTTACCTATATGAACCTAGTCCCTAGATACCTGACAGTAGCTTATGAAACTAACCATCAAATATATTTTATTAAAATACCATCTGTTATACACTTTAATGCATGGAAGGAAAAAATGAATGTCGATGAAACTACTTACAATAGATTCCATGTCCATCACTGATAATATAAGAGTTCTTCCTTTGCAGCCGAGAACAAATTGTAGCTACTTTCAAACCTGCGAAGAATAAAAATAATTAATTAAATATCTCTTATATTGGAACCTATATATTGTTTAGGAAACTGGAAATACAAAATATTATCTAACTACTATCATTCTCTGAATCTAGTCATTAGTGTTAGTTGTACAATGTACAGTAAATGTATTCTAATAGTATAATTGAGAACTTCGCATTACGTTTGAAAACTGACCAATAAAAATCTTACTTTCCAATATTAAATTAATAGCATTGCAGTAAAGTATTAAGTCCTATTGTTTCTAAATTACTACGCAGTTTGAGCAGATTAAAAATTTAATTTAGTTAAAATTGAAGATTTAAAAATGAAATAAAAACAGTTTAGCATTACTTGTGTGCTGTAGTCTAGCACCAACACAAAGATGTCTTAATATAACCAGAATATCAAACTAACTAAACAGGGTAGTAATAGAACAAATTTCACTAATAAAAGAAAAAGACGCAGCATGATTGCAACGGATATACCAGAGAAAGAAGAGCTTTTTGCTGGTGTCACTAAGGATAAGGCCTTCGAAATCACTTCATAAAGCATCTGACGTAGATGGCCTGTGAACTATTGTTCTTGGTCTGGTATATAACTCTTAATCTAACTGATCCATTCGTCTGAAGAACTCAAATCTCCACGGAAAATTTTGAAAATGAAGATTTATGCACTTGTAGAATTTGAGGCGACTTCTAAAACGTATTCTGTTGGCCAAAAGCATGAAAAAGATAAATACGAAATATTGATGTTAGGCGAAGATTCAAGTGCAATGAGCTTAATTTTCCAAATGTTCCTGACATGGCTTCGGTGAAGTTAGAGGACAACTGATATTATATGAACTAACTAAGTGTGTGACAACATAAAGAGATAATTCGAACTTGAAATTTTACCAAAACCTCAACAATATACAAGTTTGATAAACTGTCACATCGTTCACCAGGGCATGTCCCATTGTTCACCAGCGCTGTTAAACAATGGGACAATTTTTTTTGTTTTTTATTTAATTTTTTTCTAGTCAACAGAATATGTGATAGCATTCGAGTTGGTTTCATTTTATAAAGGAATATCTATATTACACATGGATTTTTTATTTTTCATATTATGCCCATAGTAAATGAAATATCAATCTTTCTGTGTTTTTTGTCCCATTGATGACCACCCTCCCCTAGTAGCTTTTTTGCATCCATGAGCAGTATAATCCAATATGTATTCGGCTACTATTTCAGAGTATCCTGTATTTATTTTTAGATAGATTATTTATATTTAATGAATGAGGAGGGTTTAACGTCTACTTCGGAACCAAAGGCCATATCGCTGACGTCAAAAGGAAATTAAATACAAGGGACTGGAAGAAGCAGTCGCAAATGAAAGTGGCTCCATTATCAAAGTCACCTACCACCGTCGGTGACAATGTTCATTAATGCAGAAAAGTCACTTACCAAAGAATGTGACGAAAAGGGACACAAGCACCAAGTGGCTTCAGCTCACAGATGGAAGAGGGAAATGAAGAGGTGATAGTAAATGAAGTTTATGAGCCTAACAAACACAGAATTTAGTACCTCGTAGTTGAAGAGTTTAACACTAGCGCTATCCTCTAAGTACCGTTAAAAATATAATAAACATGGTAAATTGAGAAAAAAGACAATTCATAATACAAATTTCAACAGTTTGGGGCCCCAAGAGACTCCAATCCCCTTCTCTTCCATTCACCACAGACAGTTTCAGGATGGAGCCTCTGGGGGCTAATGAATAATAATTATCAAAATTTTACATTTATATTATTGATATTGCTGAGAGTTAAAATAACCAAACATATATGAATTAATAATGGTTTTAATCTATATTGAACGAAATAATACTCATAAATCAAAAATAAGGGAATGAAGTCAATTTACATTTTATTATCATTGATATTGTTGAGAGTTAAATTAATTGAAGACATTAGATATAAGAATTATTGTTGTCAGTTAATCTATATTTAATAAAAATTAGTGCTCATGAATCGAAAAATGAGAACATAAAAAGTGAATTGTATCTAAAAAAGTGATTAGTAGTCAGTTTGATTTAGGCCTAGCTAGAGAAGAGTAACAAATAATACGCTATGTCTCAAGCTATAACTGCACAGGTTGCCAGATGGTGCTTCACCTTCAACAACTATAGTGAAGTATTTCATTATGTCGATTATTTGAAACAAGCAGAGTTCAAAATTAAGCATTGTGTTTACACTAGAGAGGAAGCACCCACTACAGGTACTAAACACATGCAGGGTTATGTGGAGTTATTCCGTTCCGTACGATTAACCAATGTCAGGAAAATATTCAGTGCCGCTTTTTGTACTCCAGCCAAAGGAACATCTCTGCATAATTTTCTATATTGCATAAAAAGGTAAGTTGATTGAAATTTTATGCCATTTTAATCATACAATTTTGATACGTTAGATACTTTCATTTTTTAGGCATTGCTAGTTTTCGCATACATTTTTTTTGAATTATTGAAACTCTTAACATTCTTCTGTGTTAAGTTAACTTGTGAAACTAAATTCAATTTAAAACTCAGTGTCTTAGTTTTTTTCATAATTTCCTCTATTTCCTTCATCTACTATGCTAAAATATAAAATTACTTGTTTGAAATTGGCAGGGCAAGTTCCGAATTATCGGTCAGTGTCACATCTTCGATCATATAAGAAACTGTATTATAATTTTATTTTTCTAATTAATTTGTGTCCGTGATACCTGCATGTAACATGGATACAAATTTAAATAAAACTGAACTGATCATTATTATAATTTTCTCTTGTATGACCGAAGATCTGGAACCGACTGATAATTCGGAACTTACTCTATTTTTTCAACAACTGAGTAAAATAGCCTCTATACTGAAGTTAATATGCACTTAATTTTCAAGGTGGTGATTATACAACAATTGGCAACTTCGCATCAGAAGAAAACGGAGAGTTGGAGACAAAGGAGAAGAAAGTGAGAGCTTCTCCTTCATTGATCATTAGAGGCCTAATGGATCCAAATTGTGCCTTGCAAGTTACAACATCGAAGGAGTATTCTGAAAAACCTGCCTACTACGATAGGATAACAAATGCCATTGCGGATTTGAAGGAAAAACGAACGCACTTCAATGAATGAAAAGATAAGCAACTCTTCGAAAGGCAATTTGACGTTATGGTAAAATTAATGGAACAGGATTCCAGAAAGATATTGTGGGTGACTGATGCGAACGGAAACAGAGGAAAAACTTTTTTGTGTTTTTACCTCAATATTTTGTATAATTTCCAGTACCTTGATGGGATGGTAAATTGCAGGGACTTGGAAGGTTTAATTGATAAATCTGCTAAGGGAGTGGTGTTCGATTTGTCCAGATCTTCACATAGCAGCTTCGGTTATGGCGCACTAGAATCTCTTAAAAATGGAATAATTATTTCTGGCAAATACAGGGGCCAATGTAAGCGTTTCCCTAGTTCCATGAAAATTGCAGTCTTTTCGAACAGTTTCCCTGATGTTACTAGTCTGTCAATGGATCGATGGGACATTATCAATTTAGATAATTTTCCTTCAAATTCCAGTCAACCAGTGATAAATCCTACAGTACAAATTTGGAACACTGCCTGCTTTGCCTGCTCTTGGTGACGATTTTGATTTAAGGATATTTCTCGAAGCCAGAGTCGAAAGCGATTCATTTGAATTTGGAAGTCAACCAAAAAATAACCAATGCACAGATATTTCGGTAGCAAGTCAACATTCTGTTCCACTCATGCAGAATGCGTCTACTAGTGCTGATGAAGTTGGTGCTGAAGAAACTATAATCGGTTCTCTTTATTGTGTCAATGGTAGGTTATATGTGATATATCTTTAGTTTGCTGATTTTTTGTTCACATTGATTATCAATTACTTTTTTCCATTTCAGTCTATCTTTCTTTATTTTATAGCTACATTACTAATTGACTTGTATGAGTCCCTTGTATTGTTTTAAGCCTCAACGATAAGACCATTGGTTCCGAAGCAGACTGAAAATTGCGTAGAATTTAAAGATTAATAATTAAACCCTTCTCCTATTCTATTTATCAAAACTATATTTTAGGTTCTGGAATGCCCGTTCGGAGGCCTATTATTGGTAAAGCTGAGGCTCCAAAAGTGACGGTAGCCGAGAGACCTTGTGCAGCTGTTGCCAGTGAGTGGGGTCACGCAGGTAAATTGCGGCCCTTAAATTTTTAATTCCGGTCCTCTCAAGAGTCTCTAAAACATTCTGAACCGAAATTACATTAAAATGTTGCATAGCTTACATAAGCGCAGTGCATGCAATAATATATTAATTTAACTTTTTAACGTGTTTTTTGAAGCTATGATGTTTCTGTTGTTACAGGCCGCAGTTAGTTAGTGTGCCGCAATTTACCTGCTTGACCCTATTTATAGTCAGATTGATTTATATCATTTTTTTTTGCCATTATCTAATAAGTTGTTTCAATAATTAATTTAAATAATTTCATAGGTACAAGTACTTCGCCAGAGGATATTCTAACAAAAGTATTAAACAATCCTAAGTCAAAAGGTAGTTCAGTCCAACTTGTTATACTTTCCAAATTGTTTTTATTTTAATTAGTATCCTAACGCATTCATCTCAAACACTCTGGATAAATGGATCTCCAACAATACGAAGTTACTTAGTAATAGCTGTTCACAAGCGAGCTTATGGGAGAGTCTCTCCGATTTTCCCAAGGAGGATGTAAAAGATTCCAACTGTGGCTGGTCATCTTCCGATGAAATTATCGAGCCGTCACAAAGTAAGATTATATAATTATTAGAAATAATTTTCACTTGGAATTTTTTCTTAATTTTAAATTTCTAAATAAATTTATCTTTTAGGAGGTGTTAAAGACGTCAACGAAATTGTTCAAACTAAAAGGAAAACCGTATATTCTTTGAGTCCATTGAAAAAGAAGAGTAAGTTATTTAATTCATCTGTTCGAAAATTTCATACCAATTATATATCATTTATTTAATTTCTTATAATAACATGAACTCCTTCCATTCTAGGATGTGCAACGCCTCTTGACCTGATCCAAGTTGTCGAGGAGGAGAATGGCGTGGAGAGTGAGGCTGATGACTTTCAGATCCGTCAATCTCAGCGCAGAGTATAGTCTGATACAGAAGACTATTTTACGCTCAATGATAGGTTTATTCAACCGAAACTGCGTCGATCATTACTCACTGTTAAAAATTATTGTTGTCTAAGATGAGAATGGCATGGAGAGTGAACCTGATGACTTCCAGCTCCTTCATTCTCAGCGCAGAGTATAATCAGAGACTGTGACTAGGTTTAATTAACCTAAAATGCGCTGACCATTTCTAGCTATTAAAACTGTTTCTTGTTTCTAATGTGTTATTCCCCTTATCACACTTTTTGGTGCATGGTATATTTTTAATTTACGTCCATATAAATCTATATTTTTGATGAAAATTCACAGCTATAGTTAATGACATTATTAAATATCTGTGCTCTAATCTAGCCCCATCACAGAAAAGTACCAATTCTAGCCAGGATATTTCAGAAAAGAGACAGGATAGGTCATGATATAAAACATCTACTGAGTAGTTTAGCCCCAGCACAAGCATGAGGTTCATTCCTTCATTTCCAAAGATGTAGGGTAGATCTGTGAAGGAGTAGGATATTTCAGAGCAGCTTGAAATCACTAGTATTATAGTATATTAGGCTATATGATAGTGAGGATATGACCTGATATTGAATTTAAATGTATATCCTGATTATTTTCAATTAAGACATATCCCGGTAATTCCCATGTACTATCCTCATATCTCCAGACATGCTCTATCCTACTTAAAATGATTTATCTATCCTAACTATTAAATCCAGACATACCCTGCTTCTTTCTTCTAGTTACTATTCTCGAGAATTTTTTCAGACATACCCTGCCTTTTTTATTGGTTACAACCCTGGTGAAATTATCCGTACATATCCTGCCAATTTCATCTAGTTTGTTACTATCCTGGTAAATATATTCGGACATACCATAAGTTTATTTTTTAAGCTATCCTGCATAAAAGTTCCAGACCTACCCTGGTTCAAATTTCTTACACTATCCTGGTGAATGTATACAGACATATCCTTGTTATTTACTATCATATCCTCATCATTCTAAGAAATTATTATTTTTATATGACTAACCCATCTATATACCACTAACATGCATGTATAATCAGCCAGGATATTATCCGTACTTAATTGAAATGAGAAAATACTGCTATCCGACCTTGTCCAATTCCGGACATTGGCAATTATAGTCATTTTATGGAGTGACTGACAAGCAAGTAGGATCGGGAGGGGCGAATCTTGCGCACTAAAAACTTTTGGGTTTTGCAACTTAGGTTTTGCATATAGACAAATAATATTTGACATGAAGAACCGCAATAAGGCCTTCTATACATCATCCAAAGGACAAAAAATTAGCATTTGTATAATATAAGTTATTGACGAAAGTAGTGCGCAATTGAAATTGTCCTTGATGGGGCGATTCTTGCGCGCGAGAGGGGCGAATATCTGCGCACCCATTAATTCCTTTCCATAGTGAAAAATAGCACTATTGAGTGTCTAGATACTTACTATAAAAATAATTCCAATGTGTTTAAAAGCATAAACAATCATATGATTCAAATTCAAAACTTGAGACAAACTTTTTTCGACCTGTTTGCGTAAAGTTTGTAGAATGTATGTGTGACGTCATGAATGTTGCTTTCTATTCAGGATTAATTTATGCTTGTAATATTAGTTTATCCGAAGTATGACACTATTATATTTACTTATTATGTAACTATAAATATAATAAATAATTAGATGACGGGCACTCATAGAGCGCATACTTTTGTCACCGCTTATAAATGACCTTGACCTTTAACCTGTTCACTCCCAAAATAAAATCAAATGATTCCTGAATATTGAAGCATCGTCCCGCCCAATTTCAGACAATTTGGTTGAATTCTTTTGTGTTATAAATGACCTTGACCTTTATTTTTACCTGATTGCTCCCAAAATCTATTAAATTGGTTCCTGCCTGGATAATTACCAACCGTCGACCAAATTTCAGTTACTTTGATTGAATACATTTTGCGTTATAAATCAACTTGACCTTTAACCTGACCGCTTCCAAAAACTTACCAAACAGTTCCTAGATATTGACCAATCGTCTCATCAAATTTCAGACAAATTGATTGAAAACTTTTTGAATTAATGAGTTATAAATGACCTTGAGCTTTGACCGGATAGCTCCCAAAATTTTACCAGATGGTTCCTGGAGATTAGTCAATCGATCGTCTTACCAAATTCAAAGTAATTTGATCCAAGACTTTTTGAGTTATGTGAGCAACAATATGACAAACAAAAATATGTCACCCAAAAGATAACCTTACGCAATCTATGAAAGTAATAATTCTTTTTAGATGTCAAATATAGCATATATAACCAATTTAGAATACATATCTAAAACGTTATTCAAAATACTGTTACACTTAGATATTTTCACTTTATGTCTCTGAAATTACGATAATAAGAATATAGAAGCAAATGGGTTTTTCGTACATCTATTAGGTTACGTGGAATATTCACTTGCCATTGTAAGTTCGGGGAGATACCCAGGCCAAGAGAGGGTCCATATGTACTGAATCCCCTAGACCTAAGGGTTAGTCGTTGAACTCTTCCAGTCTTTAAATTCTTTCAAGAAAGATAAAAATGTATCAGAATTTGAGAGTATAATGATACTATGAAGGTAGTAAAATTTCATCCAGAGTTGTGTCCCTAGTCTTGTAATAGGTAGAACATTCAACAACAATATTATGAGGTCACGTTTCTGGGCGAAGACCAGATCGTCGGCAAGTATTATTGTTTTACTGTTTTAGGACCATATGTTCCCAGGAGAGAAGAAGAAGTTTCAATCGGGTTATTAACAATAGCTTTTGACATTCTCTTTCAAAGAGGAAGAGTTCTTTGGTCTGTCTTCAAGAAGGTTGGTTGACCCACCTAATTCCTTTGGTGTTTTTCAAAGACCAACGGTTCTGGTTCTGCGCCAGAAGGTCTCTGCTACGTCTTTTTCTATGATATCATCAGTTTCGTTGTCAATAGTACCAACGTGAGCCTTAATAGTTATTCACAGAAGTGGATTATTGTGGTTATTCACAGGTGCCCCAGTGACCACAGAACGTCCACACTATGATTTACCCGTGTGGCTCCTCGTCCTCAAACAAGGAACGGTCTTTTAGGCCACTATGCTTTTTCAATAGATTTCATTCAGAAATCTATTGGGTTGAAATATGGCGCTGAAGACGCCAAATTTCTTTGCGACAGAATCTTGGCAATTGACGTGATCACCACTCATGTGTCTTGTTTAAGTAGTAAAATAGTTCACCATCTTGTTGGAAGATAAATAATAAACATCAATCCAATAGCTGGAACTACAATACTGTTTAAAGAGGATTGAACTTAGGCCGTTCTCCACGAAAATCAGAGGAGACTCCCAAGTTTTCGAGATAGGGGAAATCTTGAATATCTTCTGATCATGAATATTGAATTGGGTTGGCTTCAATAATGAAGAGTTTCTCGTTAAAAAAAACTATTTCATACCTTGTCGTGTCCGCTTTAAGTTCTCTGAGAAGGACCTTTGTTCTCTTAAGTCTCTTTTGCTTTTTAAGAAGTGTGAGGACTTAGTGTTCTCTCATTTTGTAGGAAGGCAACTGAAGATCCTTCGTGACGATGGTTCTAATTGAAGTTTCTGTATCACATTCATGTATTTAGCTATATTTGGAATTTTTTCAAGTATTTCTTCGAGTCTTCAACAAACATTCTTAGCCATTTTCTTTATTATAACAAGTACTCCCACTTCTACACTTCTAGACAATCCTCAGAAGTGACAAGGTCAACGAAGCTACTATTCACAACATGGTGCAATATCGATTTGCAACTTTTAAAAGCATAATGATATCAGAATTGGGTTTCCCTGTACGATGGTTTAACCCTGTCATTTTAGACCTGATATTTTCGATTTTATTAAAAAGAACCGAATAATAAGATTATATAACTATACTTAATAAAAAAGCAAATGATAGTGATGTTTGATATGTTTAACTATAAATTTCACAGAAAAGACTTATTAATGACTTTAAATTCACCCTGATTTACAATTTCATATTTCGACCTATTATCTGAAATATATGTGGAATGTGTATGTTTTTAGTTGAAAGTGAAGAAATACACATATAGAGCATAATATTAGGCATTAAAAACTATTTCATGGCCCAAAAATAAATTTCTATAGTGCGCAATATTCGCCCCGCCATGCAAAATATGGTGGGGCGAATAGTTGCGCACGGAAAAACTCCGCTAAATAAAAAATTAGAAAGTCTAGAACCTTGTAATTTTAACTGAGGCAACTAAAGTCAATGATCATCATGCACAAAAAAATTTCAGGTCATTATCTGAGATAGAAATTTTTTTATGACAAATTTATTTTTTAGGGTAATTCGGTAAAATGAATTTTCGACTATGTACTTTTCATATGGTCTCAAATATGATTTATTTCAACTATGAATAAATGCCTGTAAGCTGTTTTAATTTTATACAGAGTTACTACATATTTGAGCCGGTCTATGACTATTTTTGTTATTTTGCTAGCACATTCATAGCCCTTTAAACGTGTGGTGCGCAAGATTCGCCCCGTGTGCTGCTGCGCGAGATTCACCCCTCCCGACCCTACTGCTTACATAATATTTTTTGCACCTGTTGTCCCTGCCTCCATTTATCTTATGCAATAGTAAATTTTTTCTATAATCCTTCGTCGGAAACACGCGGATATGTCTCTACATATCCGCTGATGTTCAAATGGTCGTTAATCTATGCTGCTACCGGCAGTGTGGCCTCTGGTCTGAAGCACATGTATTTATTACGATATTATTATGTTGACTTGGATTGAAGTGGCCTACCCTGATGTTAACCGTCATGATGTAACCTATGGTAATGTGACCTACAATGATGTGACTTGCAATGATGTGACCTACAGTGATGTGACCTACAGTGATGTGACCTGCAATGATGTGACCTGCAATGATGTGACCTACAATGATGTGACCTGTGGTGGTGTGACCTACAGTGATGTAACCTATCGTAATAGAACCTATCGTAATAGAACCTATCGTAATGTGACCTACAATGATGTGACCTGCAATGATGTGACCTACAGTGATGTGACCTACAGTGATGTGACCTACAGTGATGTGACCTACAATGGTGTGACCTACAATGATGTGACCCACAATGATGTGACCTACAATGAAGTGACCTACAGTGATGTGACCTACAGTGATGTGACCTACAGTTATGTGATTTTCCATGTTGCTATATACATTGATAGGTATATTTTGCTTTGCCTATACCTAATAATTAGTATTTTCATGAAGTATTGTTTTGGAAAATTGTTTCTTTTTCTTATTAGTTCATCTTATATTTTTCTTGTTAGTTTCATATTAGTATTTTTATTCCTATTTTTTATTAGTTCATGCTAGAAGTTAATACCGATAGCCTATTGAACATTGACCCAGATGAAAATTATTTTAATGTCTGGCCCAGAAGAAATTACCGGAAATTATAGCATTAGTGAATTAAATTCTACCTTAAGTCATAATACCGAAAGTATGAATAATCTGTTTGTAGTATGTATGAATATCAGAAGTGTGTACAAACATAACGATGAATTAGGGTAATGTGGGGCAGCGCGCCCACCCCACCTTTCAAATTGTCATTGTAGACAAACTATAAGTATTTCAGATATCTTGTTCATTTTAAACGATGCATATGGAACCCAAGAATCATAAACCCATTCTTGAAATTGTTTAATCACAATGAATTTATTTTCATTTTTGCAAGAAATGAGAAAAAGTCCTTTTGCCCCATGTGGTGGGGTAATGAGCCCAGTTTGTAGGGGCAGGGAGCCTACTGGGGGCTGTTTACCCCAAATTTAATTTTTTTTGCTGTTTATATTGGAAATGAATCAATCAAACCATTTTTATATATTTTAATGACCAGTTGTAACTCTTACAAATAGAGAAATAAAAAATATTAAATATTTTCCTTATAAAACAATAACAGTACCTACTAATTCAGGTACAATATAATCAGTAAGAATTAATACAAATAATAGATCCTTGTATCACATTTGGTATCACATGTGGTATATATATATAAATAAACTAAAAATAATAATATTATAAATAAAAATAATAAGAACCAAATAATGTAAATAAGAAGATAAAAAGCTGTAGCTCATATGCAATGATAATCCTTTTTATATCAGTCTAACAAACCAGCAAATATTGATATAATGTAATCAAATAATTAGTCACTATCACAATTGTGACACACATACATTCTGTCACCTGCAGTACACTCTTCATGTGCCCATTTTTGACATTGTGTACATTGAATCCATGATTCAGCGGCGCGGCTATTAGAAAATGGCTCACAGCATACCAAACATGGCCAATCTTCATCTTCACTGGTGTCTGTTAGAAGTTCTACTAGAACTTTTTTGCATGCTTTCACTTTTTTAGATGATCTTACTGCTGGAGCAACTTTCTTTCCCTTTTTAGTAGTGATCTTTGTTGATTTTTCTTCAAGAATTTTCTTTGAAGTGGTTGAGGTAAGGTGAGTTGATGATTCACATCGATTTTTTCTCTTTCTTTTGTCAGTGATCTTAGGAATTGGACAAATCTCTAATATCGTACTGCGGATAGTATCATCAGCAATTGTGGATGCATCAAATTCTTCACCATCGGATGGATATTCCTCAGAGGGAACAGATATTGCTAGCTGTGCAGGAAAATCTGTAGACGGACGAGCATCTTCAATATGCGATGTAGAAGGACGAGCATGTTCAACATGCGTTGTAGAAGGCCCATCGTCTTCACCGTGGGATGTAGAAGGACAGGATTCTTCTCCATGTGATGTAGAAGGACGAACATCTTCAACACGCGATGTAGAAGGACGAGCAGGTTCAACATGCGTTGTAGAAGGTCCATCGTCTTCACCGAGGGATGTAGAAGTACAGGATTCTCCTCCATGTGATGTAGAAGGACGAACATCTTCAACAGGCGAAGTAGAAGGACGAGCAGGTTCAACATGCGATGCAGATAGCTGTTCAAGATCAATAGGTTGCACATCGATAGCTACAAGTTCAGTTATTGTTTCAATTAATGGCTCCTCTGTCAGATCAGCAGCAATGAAATCTTCATCTTTGAAAATCTTATTGTCATATGGCCATATGCCAGTGACTCTAAAGCCATTCACTGCAATTTCAGCATTAGCGGTTCTAACAAATGCTTTACCGAATATACCGGCAATATTATGGATTGACATTCGCTTTCCTGGATTTGACAACATCCAACTATCTGCAAATGAATTATAAGCTGATTTTAAAGACTTGAAATACGAACAATCAAGTGGTTGTAGCTTATGTGAAGAGTGAGGAGGTAGAGTTAATAATTCAATTCCGTTTTCACGACAATAGTTCACTGAATCTAATGTTTTATGGCTGTGATGCCCATCAAGGATTATCAAATGTCTTGAATCTTTTGTGCAATTTGTCATATTAACAAAATGTTGGAGCCATTTCAGGAAAAGTGTCCCATCCGTCCACCCACTGTCACTTACGTCTCCAATAGATTGAGTAGGAGCTCCAGTCATCAAAGATTCTCTCATGATCTTTCTTGGGAATATGAACATAGGAGGAATAAAATTTCCTGTAGCAATCATGCAACATAGAGTAGTTACTAATTCTCCTCTTTCACCACTTGTGACCTTGCCTACTTGTTTTTTCCCTTTTTCTGCGACCACTTTCCTTGGTTTTTGTACCGTTGTCACGCCGGTTTCATCCTTATTCCAAATAGCAGAAGGGTTGAATGAGAACGTTTCCAACAAATCTTTGTATATTGTGAAAAATTGATTCACTTTGGCTTTATTGAATCCTACAATTCTTGTCATACTTGTGGCTTGAGGTGTCCGGACACTTAAGTGATGGCGCCTGTTAAAGCTACGTAGCCAATCTTTACCAGCCATTTTCTTTTCAGTTGAGAAAGGATGTGGTATATTTAAATTTTGAGCCACGTCATATGCTAATTTTCAAATATATGTTGTACTCAGACCAAACATTCTCCTCTCCATGTCTTTGATATGTTTAAGAAGTTCAAGTTCTATGTTTAGATCGAGAGCTATTTTGTACCGTACTAAACATACAGATCCAGGTTTTTTAACCTTACCATCAACGGTGTCTCCTAAGCGTTTTACATGATATTTTATATGTACGGCTTGTCAATTTCACAGATTTGCCTCCTTTTATTTCATTGAGAGCCTTTTCTAAATCACTTGATGAGTATGATGCCTTATTGGTCTTTCTTTTGTAGTTACGAACCATAGTTGTAGCTTGAATCTGAAAAAAATGAACACAAATTTAGACATGTCGGGTAATGGGCCCCCCTGGGCCGCTTGCCCTACGTCTATGGTAGGCTCATTGCCCCAAGCGATTATTTTTAATATAAACAGTTTTATTCAATTTTCATTTAGAATTAGAAAACCAATTAGAGGCTAAAAGTACGTTAAAATACATCATTAATAACTCATATAAGTAATGATAATCAGTGAGGCTTATTTCTTATTGAAAAAATGAATTCAAAATAGATAAAAAGTTACTTTATTAGAGCTAAAACAAAAAAAAGAGAGAGAACATACGAGCACAACCTCTACTTGTTGCGGTATGACGTGCACTGAGGTTTCTCTATACGCCGGACCGAAATATTCTTTCAAATTAAAAGAAAACTAACCAACTTCGGAGAAAACGAGGGGGGGCCCATTACCCGCAGGGGTACGTTTGCCCCACCATACCCTACTATCTTTCCTAAGGTCATTAGATAAAGAACCTGATATTTTAATTCTCACTGAAACATGGCTGAATATCTCTAACAGGGATAGTTATATATTGGAGGGTTATAATGGGTTTCATACTGTTAGGGATGATACTAGGAGTGGTGGAGTGTCTGTATTCTGTAGGTCTTGTTTAAAAGTAAGATCAATGACAAACTTGTCTCTCTGTAATGATGTAATCGAGTCATGTGTAGTCAAAGTAAACTGGAGTGGAGTCAATTTGTACGTGATTGGTGTATATCGTCCTCACTCTGGAACTGTAGAATATTTTACAGAAGCTTTAAGTAACTTAAATAAGAGTTGAGTTTGCAAAAAGATCATAGGTTATGTGTATTAGGCGATTTCAATATAAATTTAATTGGTATTAATGATGATTCTGTTAATATGTTCAGTAATGTGATGCAGTCTTACCATCTTATACCAATTATTAGAAATCCAACAAGGTTTCCCTCAGACTTGCATACTGGACGTCCTACATTGCTGGACCATATTTGGGTGAATTTCTTTGATTATGGATTTTCCGGTGTTTTAGATGTTGATATCACTGATCACTGCCCTGTCTTTATATCTATTTGTAAGCCGTGTGAGGAGGTCGATGCTAGAATCAGGTATACGTTCAGAGATCAGTCAGAAGCAAATATTTCTACTTTTTTTGATGAGTTAGCTAGATTTGCATGGTCTTTTGAGGGTTGTAATGATATTAATGACAGGCTGAGATATTTCAACAGTACCTTGAATAACATGTATTATAAACACTGTCCACTAAAAGTCAAGTACCTGTCTGAAAAACGAATAAGAAAGCCTTGGTTGACTAGTGACATTTTGAGAGCAGTCAAGGAGAAATCATTTTACTTTAAACAATACAAGCGGGGAATGATCTCCAAGGTACAAAATAATATTTATAAGAATTTGTTAAATACCAAGATTAGACAAGCTAAGAGAGCTTTCTATCATCAATATTTCACCAGGTATAAAACCGACATGAAGAGATACTGGAAGGGAATAAGAAATCTTATTGGCAGTAATAATAACGGAAAGGGAGTTGGAGAGTTGAGGATCGGGAACAAGGTGGAAACTGATGCGACTGAAATTGCAAATGCCTTTAATTCTTATTTTTCTAATATTGCCTACGATCTGCGTGCTAGACTTCCTACTCCAGACAACATTTCTGTGACCCATTTTATTAGTCATTTGCCAAATAGTTTCTATATATACCCAGTAACGAAGATAGAGTGTGAGAAAACTATCGCCAGCCTTAAGAATACATCTAATGGAACGAATGGCATATCGACTCGACTTTTCAAGTTAATCGCAAAAGAGATATCTGCCGTACTTACAACATTGATCAATGAATCATTTGAAAGCGGAATATTTCCCGACGATTTGAAAGTGGCTAATATTACACCTATTTTCAAGTCAGGTGACCCATTAGATGTGTCTAATTATAGACCAATTTCGGTTCTTCCGTTGTTGAGAAGATTTTTGAAAAGTGTATGGCGAGTAGAGTGCTTGATTTCGTGACAAAGTACTCTATTATATCCCCTAGTCAGTTCGGATTCCAAAAGGGAATATCGACTAGTGATGCAATTTCGTCTTTAACTGACCATCTTTATGAAAACCTAAATGCAAAGAACCACAGTGTTGCTCTCTTTCTTGATTTGTGTAAGGCATATGACACGGTCGATCACAAAATCCCACTGAAGAAAATGTACTGCTACGGATTTAGAGGTGTTGTTTGGAAATGGTTTGCAAGCTACCTTAGTAATAGAGAGCTAGCGGTGAGGATCGGCCAAAAGTTATCAGAGAGGTCAACGGTTAACATATCGATACCACAAGGATCGGTTCTTGGATGCTATCTGTTTCTAATTTATATTAATGACTTGCCGAAGGTGTCCACTTCTTTGAAGTCCTTCTTTTTGCCGATGATACCACCCTGGTGATGTCTCGTAGGAATTTTGACAAACTGATTAACCTATTTAATCGGGAACTTGTTAGCATTGATAATTGGTTAACCAGAAATATGCTATCGTTAAACGTGGGCAAAACAGTGGTCCTTACTGTTTCCAACCGTTCGTCTGATGTTGATTGTTCGCGAACTCTAAAACTGAATCTTACCTCTGTGAAATATTCCAGTGTAACTAAATACTTAGGTGTCACAATAGACAATTCTTTAAATTTCAGTTACCATATTAAGCAAATAAGCTCTAAAGTGTCTAAGAATGTGGGGATTCTATATAGGTTGTCTTTATGTGTGCCGGAGTACGTTTTACGAAATTTATACTTTACTTTGATAAATCCTTACTTGACTTATTGTAGCATAGTGTGGGGTGGGGCTGCTGAGGTATATAGAAATAGATTGCTTTTACAACAAAAAAAGGCTGTACGTATAATTACCAATAGTGGATACCTTGACAACTCGGATCCTTTGTTCAAAAGAACTGGTATTCTCAAAATAGCAGATTCATATAGGTTTTCATGTTGTATTTATTATTATAAAAATCCATCCCAGTTTAGTATAGCCATCATAGCCATAATACCAGAAATAGGTCTCAATATATAGTACCCAACTTCCAAAGATTAGCCTTATCTCAAAGATCAATTTCATTCATTGTACCCACCATGTTTAACAGTTTACCCTTTGAATTGCGTATATTAGTGAATGAGAAACAGTTCGTGGTGAAACTTAAGAATTATTTAATGAATGGTCTTACGGATTAGGGCTGTCAATGAGAATTTAATTAGATACCCCGTGAAATTTTTCCATTATTATTATTGTTTTCCCATTGCTTTTTCTCTCGAGTTCCCTTGTTTTTAAAGTGTGAACCATAAACAATAAAATAAATTTTTATAACTCCTTTTGTTTTTGCCCTATAGACCAAGTATGGTCTAACAGGGCTTGATTTTTATTGATATGCAGATTGATAAATTATTGATTATTTTTCTGTTGTAAACATGATGAATCTGTATATTTTTAGATCTCAATAAATTTATCATTATCATTATGTAAAAACTCATTTTTTTCCCGGAGCCTGGAGAGGACCTTTAATACTAAACTAACTAAGAATCCAGCTTCTAAAGTAAATAAATGACAATGGCTGATTAGACCTATTTAATTACATAGAACCTATAACTCTCTGCTCAATTATTATCACGTTGGTTATTTACTCAACTTTTAATTGTCGTCCGATGAATGTGTGATTAATACCCCGGTATGGCTTTAATATTACGTGATCTATAATTTGTCACTGATAATTCACTTCACCAATAAAGTTATTAGATGAAAGAAAGGAACAAGGGAAAGGACGTCCGATTGTCCCGAGAGCCAAGGGTATTAATGAGGGTAGAGGAAAAGTTGTCACCCGCACAGGGCTTTAGGACTCGCACCTCAAGGGGGGTGTAGGGATGGATGGTGTGCGTGCCTTTTGCACTGCCTACCACACTAGCTGTACAGTCTGTTACAATAGTACACTACCTATGTACCACACATACTATATAATATAAGCTTTATGAGTTGTATCATAACACAGCTTCTAAGCAATAATAAACTAATCTTCTTAGCAACAAACACAAACTGACACCACTCGGTTGTAATACGCATTCAAAATAATGGACTCAAACAGAACTAGTGAAACGAAGCCTCTGATTGGCTGAGTGGCTCTAGTTGAAATGACGTCACTGTACACGGCACTCAAGAGTAATATAATGGGATCTACACTTCTTCTATTCAATGTTATGTGTTCTAACTTCCTGGGAGCTAAGATATCTAGTTTAAGAATAAGTAGCTAATAAGTCATTGATTAAATTACTGATTAGTTGTCAGTACTAACTAGGTAGTAGCTTATGAACATAAGTAAAGTGCTAGTGCGCAACTGTACAGGTCACCTAGTGGCTACTAGCCACCACTGGCTACTAGCTAGGTAGGTAGTAGAGAAATAAAATATGATAGGCGCTAGGTATGGGTATCTATCTAAGCTATATCATGAAAGGTATAAGTTTTAATATTGAATTTTTAACTGTTTGGTTACAGTCTTAACTTTTGTAGATTGATTACAAGGCTACAGCAATACCTAATAGTATCCTACCTATCTACATAACTCAAGGCTTATAGACTGTGTCTGTATATAAGTTTTGGCATAACTAACTTTGTTTTAGAGTTTTAGCAGAAAATTGTTGGATACCTATTCTGCAGAAAAGATAGGTAGCCTACCTAGTTTGGTAAATTTCTAAATTTTGCTGTCAAATAGCCTGATAGCCTAAGTGGATTTGTTTTGTGCTGCCAATTTAAAATCACCAAGTCAAATAGAACTGAGTGTTCCGCATGTGCAAGTGATGAGTTGCGAGTGAGAATAAAAAATATTGCGAGTGGGAATTGTGCGTGGGATTTTCTTTTTTGCCTTCTATTACGTAATTCCCATACTGTTAATTTTTGACGAGCAAAAAAATCTGAATGAGTTTCATTGTTTAGTTTAGTTATATTCCTGGTTAGGCTTACGTAATAATGTTACTACCTAACTAAGTAACTATAGGCTCATATTCTCTGTCAGGACAGATATCCTTATGAAACTAAACTAGAAAGAAAGAAAAGTAACCTAACCAGTCTAGGTAGTTAGCTACTACCTTCCTTGTTAAAAATCTGAAGTTGGAGCCATTCAAAATATAGAATAGTATTAATTTCTGCTTATTTTCTAAGTACCTTACTAGCTAGACTGGTCCATGTGCGCCAGTCCTCATGAAAAATATTAATAATTTTATTTTCAAACCGATTTGGTAGTTGTCTTTTTATGACTTTTACTTTTCAACATAATTACATATTATCATTCAAAAAAGAATTTGATAAAATGCAAGATACTCATATTATGAACATTTATTTAAATATACAGGGTGTCTCAAAAAAAAAACGAAATACAACTTTAAGTTAGTATATTTCAAAAACTATTAGAGGTACATGTTTCTTTTTGGCATCTTTCTCATTGTTGAATCCTTTTCCATCAACAGGTAAAGTTTCATCAAGTTTTATTCATTTTTGTAAATGTTATAAGGATTCTATTGATGGGTGATGAAAATGGCCTTTAAGCAAATAGTTAGAAAATCTAAGAAATATTTATTTTTCATTTTTGCTTGTTAATTTTATTTTGAATGGATAACTATTCTTTTGCGTATACCAATGGACGTGTAAATATCAGATGAAGGTTTTTATATAGACTAAGTATTGAAAAGTCATTTTGTTGAGATTTTATAACAGTTAGTAAGTACCCACCTAATTAGATAGCTACCTAACTTGCCCGCTACCTTGGTAGGTAGCTACCTAGCTAGGCCTAACTAAAAAAAATTATTTACCTATATAAATATAAGAATAAGCCAGTAAGCAAAATTGTAAGCCAAAATTCCATGGAAAATCTGATCAAATCCATATTTGCCTTTTTTAAAGGGAAAAGAAGTACCTAGGTAGCTACTTACCTACTTAGTAATTATTTCTGAATTTAGGTATGAACCTAGTTAGCTAGGTAGATATAGCCTAGGTACTCTACTGGACCCATCATCTTGAATTTAACCCTTTGACCACTCTGAATAGCTAGGTAGTAGGTAGGTTACTGTAGGTACCTAAAGGGTGTTTCCAGATACTCTGTTTGAGTCTGTTAAACTGTTGTCTGTTGGAGTCAGGAGATCTATAGACTTCAAAATTAAGTAATAAATTACCTAATTGGAACTGTGAAATCTGCTACATTTAAGCTAGCTATTTAAACCCCAGTATGCAGAATATGGAACCTTTTCCCATGAATCTTTGCAACAAATCTGAGCCAAATTTATTTGGAAAAAATGATAATCTCTAAGAGAGTCTTTGTATCAATTCCTATGTTGCCATTAATTTTGTTAAGAAATATTAAGAATTGGCTGTTGAAAGCCCGAGACAATTGACAAGCTCTGTATGATTTCAATTTGGAATCTCTGAAAGTTAAAGGACAGTAAGACACATTATGCAGCCTGGGCTTTACCTATACTGCCCAGAATGTATTTGATGGTAAATCAAATTATCCCACCGACATCCCAGGCAACAAAATGACCTTCCCGGGATATCCCCGATATATTCCCTTCCGATGTCCCCGTGATGTTCCCAGGGGATATCGCGAGAATGTCCGTTTTTGTACTTTTTTGGGGATAACCCCATGGAATGTTCCGGGAACATCGTTAGGGGATGATTATTCCCTACCGATATTCCCTACCTTGTAACCTTATAGCTAACATTGCAAATGTCATGGGATGATTGTAATGAAATGATGACTACTACCTATATTAATCATCATTCATTATAGATAATTAAAGATTATAATTTTGGCAATTATGATTTTTAATTGATGAATATATTAATTAGAAGTAGTTATACCAATATTTTATCATATTATGCATTTATTGATCATTAGACTCAATGATTCATTTGACATTTAGCTACTGTAATACATGTTAATGGTCAATATGTAAACTTAAATTTATCATTAACAGACTACCAAGGTTTCCCCTAGTTTCCCCTGGGGGAAACTAAAAAAACCTCCTTGAGATATCCCCTAACCAACCCTGCTAGTAGGCCTATAACTTCATTATTGCTAATGATTAGGAGTACATACGTGCTGGTACTTCTTGCATCTCTTGTATCGGAAAGAATCTTTTCTGTAGCTATTGGAGTTTTGATGAGTAGATATGGTTTGCGCATTGGGAAATAGAAGACTGAAGATTTATAAGAAGGATAAACAAAAGAATGCTGGCGACAGTTGGAATTCTTTAACACAACTGTCACTAACATTCAATTTAGCATAACCTTCACTGTGTATTCATCGCAGTTAACTCCATCATCCATGTAAAGTATACGACCAGCAAGCAGATAACCACATCTTATTCTTTTACAGCTTCATTTCAAAATATTTATAACACTAATCAGATGGAATTTTCAGCAATACCATCATACATAGGAACATTTTTTACCATTCTATAAGTACATACTACCTATCTAATACTCAGTAATAGTTCTTTTTAGTTAGGTTCTAGGTAGGTAGATATTTGTTAGGTAATGAGGTAAGAACAGAATTAACTACTACCTATGGTTGACTACAAAGTCTCGCTATAGAAGAACTATCATTTATTTCTATTTATGTAAATAATATTAAGTCATATTACCTAGGTAAAATCTTCATGTTTTAGGGGAACGTCACAGTTCTCGGACACTCATAGTACCCGGACAGTGACCGTTAAAATAAGTCATGTAACCGAATTTTCTGAAAAATTCCCAAACACCCAATTTCCGAGTACTACGAGAGTACCTAAATCATTTTCCCGAGTAGCTACTGTGATTTTCTCCACCTCTAAATGATATATGATATTTCTATTGATACGATTTGTTTAATCGGAAGAAATAAATAATTGTGTAACAAGTGCACTGTCAATTATATAAAAGACTACTTACTAACCGGGTGTAGGTCATAAGCCCCCCCAGTCAAGAGCCCCCCCGGTCATGAGCCCCCCCGGTCAAGAGCCCCCCTAGGTCATAAGCCCCCCTGGTAAAGAGCCCCCCCGGTCATGAGCCCCCCTGTTTTTAAATCCTTATTTACCTTTAAATCCGTTATTGACACTTTTGTAGTTCAATACTGAATAGACATAAAATATATGTATATCGGGGGGCGTGCCGCCCCCCGAACCCCCCTGCCAGGTCATTAAACAATCATGAAGTGTGCAATACAATAAACTAGCGGATACAACAAACTACATTAGTACCTCTCAGTTATTTCTATCTAAGTAATTCTTCATTTGTTTAACTAGGTAAATAAGGATTAAAAAAACAGGGAGGGGGGGGCTCTTGACCGGGGGGGCTTATGACCTAGGAGGGCTCATGACCGGGGGGGCTCGTGACCGGGGGGGCTCTTGACCGTACCCCTTACTAACCTAGGTACCCGGCCTCGACCGAATGTTTTGAGAATTTGATAGCAAGATTGTAGGTTCACACAATAGGTAGCAAGTTCATTACATACGTATAGGGTAAATTACGAATTATCGGTCAGTTTCACATTTCGGTCATATAAGAAAAACTTATTGTACTTAAACAAATTGTTATTTTATTTTAAAAAATTGAAATAAAAAGTAAATAACAATTATAATATAGTTTTTCTTATATGTATGACCGAAGATGTGAAACTGACCGATAATTCGTAATTTACCCTACTAAATATAGCTATGTATAGTAAGATACTTAGTACCTAGGAAACTAGCTATTACTATAGAAAAAAAAGAATAACACTTAATATGGGGTGTTAAGAGTTTTAATAGTTTTATCAAATATACAGATAAGTTTTAATAGGGATAACTAATTTAGGATTTTGGACAATCAGGGTAGTGGCAGTAAATTCCGGTATGATGAGGGCTGTGGTGATCCGAGGAGACAACAAAGAGGAACAGAGTCCATCCTACGAATGAGCAGCCACACATCCGGAACATTTGCATATCTGCCAAAAATCAATCAAAACATAAACAAAGATTTCAGAAAAATCAAATTGAAATAAAATGAAAGACCAATTTTAACCACAGTAAATTCAATTTACCTATCATAGCCAGAAACTTGCTCGATACGATGAACCAAGGTGAGGAAGATAGTTATAAGGTGCATCTCCTATACAGGGTTTAAGAATATGAAGAAGGTTGGAATTATTGGTAAATTAAGTTATGTAAGGAAATTGCAATTTATTGGTAATTCAAAACAAAGTTAATTGACTTATAGTTTAGTTTCATTAATAAGATTTGAGTCAACAATCTAAAGTTAAATTTTAAGTAAAAGATTTTAATAAGTTTTAATTAAGTAAAGGATTTTAATATCTCCAATGAATTAAATTACTGCGGGTAAGGGATATTCTGGGGTTCATATTATATTCATAATACATCGAACAGCCCGCAAAGCACACATTGTCCCTAAACATTGTCACTCACTGCGTTATATGGCTGTTCTGGGAATTTGATCTGGTGTCTCCCATCCTCCGGCACGTCTCATTAGTCCAGTCGGACCCCGGGGTAGTTTTTACTCCAGCATTGTATTGTTAATTTTGGACGACAAGTAGATCCAGTGAATTGGAATAGTTACTATTAGTTGATGGAGATGACAGAGCAGCTAAAAGCAACGTCTGTCTGCTGTCGCTGTTGGAAGTGATCTGCCTTACGGCGGTTAGTTGTGGCGAAAGTAAGCGCAAAACGCGGAGTTAAAATGCCGGAACAAGTGATGCGCTTATTTGGGCTGTATTTATGAATAAATATGAAATGATAAAGTTTAATGAGAAGTAAAAATAAAAATAAGAACACAAGTAGTGTATATTTTTATACAATTACACTTATTATAATTAACTTGGTCCTACCTACCATGATAGACTAAGTACTGTACTTCAGTAAATAACTAACTAACCAGTTAGGTACTGCAGAAAAGTAAATACATAGCTAAATACCTGCCTAGGTACCTACCTATTTACTACCTACTTGCTACAGTGAAGTTAATAACTAAGTAGGTAGGTAGCTAACTAAAGCTGAAAAGTAAATAAATAAACTACCTAGGAAGCTAACTACCGATGAGATGTACGGTAAATAAATAAGTTGGTGCTAAACCGCTACAGAGAAGTAAATTAACAACTAGGTATGCTGCAAAAGAGTAAATAGCTAACTAACTACCTATATCTAAAATCTACCTAGATATCAAGGTAGATTATACCTAGGTAAATTACGAACTATACCCAGATTGTGAGAAATACCAATCACTTTTCTGTCAGTTACCTATGTATAAATAAATTAAAATGTTTCTAATTACAAAAGTTTGCGGATACTAAACACGATGAATTTATCTGAGAGAAAATATAAGACACTTGCACTCACTCACAGATTTTAAAACTGGAGCCTTTTCGTCACAGTGACGTCACTCACGCGTCATCTATTATTGCGCAGTTGAAGAATTTAATTCATCGTAAATGGTAGTTGAATAAAATTTATTCAAAATAAATATAATATAATTTAGTATAATCTTATGTTTCTTAAACCACATACTGAAATTTAAGAGTTAAGATCTCATTATTACCAAGTTTACGAACGCTCATCTACGCAGTTGAAACTAGACCTACATATTAGCGGGAAAGATAATTTAGGCAACATAATGTACTACTCAAGTGGCTAAAAAAGCCGTTTCAATATCTAATTGAAAAAACTGATGCACAATTTTCTGTAAGAATATTTTAAATTACAAACAACTTAAAAAATATTTATATTGGGCTGATTAACACTGAATAGTGGCACGGATTAGTAACGATTCTGAACCACAGGGGGCGCGCATGAGGTATTTTAGGGAGATTTTTCGAGTGAAATGTCTTATCATCATAGTTAACGGTAAAGAGATAATAATGTAAGCATCTCATAAATTTTATATCTGTATCAGAAAATTACTTTCTATATTAAACGGTATAGAATATGTATATTTAGATTTAAATAAAAGAATTTACTAAATATATTCTCCATATATGATAGGTATGATCACAGTATATGTAGAATATATAGACATTCTGAATATAGGTAGGTACATGGAAGTAGATTCTGTAAACTGGAAATCTAAACAAATTACAAAATATGTTCAAACAATGATAAATATATAGGATTTTATCTTCAATTAAATGTTTATATAATATTATAGATACCTATATTGACCTAAAAGTGATTTTGAAACGATTAGTTTGCATAGTAAACTGTAAATATGAGGCTGGTTATGGGTTTTATCGATTGATACTTATTATATAACTCACCCTATATACTAAATACACAGTGTGTCTTTGTTGGTTGGTTGGTTGGTTGCAAGAAAAATGTCACGATTTAACATTTAATAAATAAAAAAATGTATGAATAATTTTTTCTCTAAATATTTATTTTTCACATGATTTTTTTTACATACATTTTTTTCATATATTTTTCTACATACATTTTTCTTAAATACATTTTTTACATACAGTGGCGTCCAAAATTAAGGAGCAAATATAGAATCTTCAAAATCTCTAAAACTAACAAGTAAATTTTCGTAAAAATTTCAGCGTAACTAACATGAATTAGTTACACCATATCCTAAAATTTCAGAAAGTTTGAAATTAAACTACAAAAGTTATTGGACATTTTATTAAATTTATTAAATATACATGTGTCCAAAATTAAGGAACAAAATAGCTTAACAAGAACAAAATAACAAAACTTCAATATTTAGTACTACGACCTTTGTTTTTATTGACTGCAGCACATCTACGACTGCATGACTTCACTAAATATTGACACTGAGCCACTGTAATTTTGGACCACTCATCCACTAATTTCTCCCATAAGTCTTCAGTATTTTTTGGGTTCCTTGCCATAACATTCTGTCCTAGAGTCATCCATAGGTTCTCTATTGGATTCATATCAGGGCTCTGGGCAGGCCAGTCCATAACATCCACTCCTTTATCGGCAAGATACTCCATAACAAGCTTAGCCTTATGGCAAGGAGCATTATCCTGCATGAATACAGGGTTTTGTATACCAGAATTCTGCAACACTGGTACTACATGTTGTTCTAACACATTCTTGTATACAGCAGAATTAACTCTACAATTTAAACGTACAAGGGGTGATGTACCTTGCCAAGATATCATTCCAAAAACCATCACACTGCCTCCACCAAACTTGACAGTTTTCTTAGTGCATTCATGATTCAAAGATTCGCCAGTTCTTCTTCGTACATAATGTTTGCCATCACCAAATACATTAAATTTCGATTCATCACTGAAAAAAACTTTTTGCCACTCCTTTTCCGACCAAGTTACATGCTTGTTTGCGAAGGCCAATCTTGCTGTTTGGTTCTTTTTACTTATGAGGGGTTTTTTTACGGGTGATCTTGCGTAGAGGCCTATTTCATGCAATCGTCTGGACACAGTTTGTCGTGAAACATCTGTGACATCTCCAATATCTTTCGAAATTTGACTAGCAGTTAAAAAACGGTCTTTTAATGCTAGACGTTGCATAACTCTGTCCTCTCTTACTGTTGTTTTCCTTGGTCTACCCGGCTTCTTTGAGTTAGTTAGTCTCCCTGTTGTATTATACAAAGTTAAAACTCTACTAACAACACTTTTAGAACGTTTAACTTGTTTACTAATTTCTTCAATAGTCTTTTTTTCTTTTCGTAACTTCACAATTTCTGATTTAACAGCTGTGTCAACTTTATTACGTTTTGCCATGGTTCAACAAGTTGCAGTGATGATAAACAATATTTACATTCTTAATCTCCATCGTTATCACCAGAAAACAGGATAAAGTAATATCAGAACATATATTAACTTTATTGTTCCTTAATTTTGGACACATGTATTTAATAAATTTAATAAAATGTCAAATAACTTTTGTAGTTTAATTTCAAACTTTCTGAAATTTTAGGATATGGTGTAACTAATTCATGTCTACGTACACTGAAATTTTTACGAAAATTTACTTATTAGTTTTAGAGATTTTTGAAGATTCCATATTTGTTCCTTAATTTTGGACGCCACTGTAGTACATATTTTTTTAAATAATTTTCATTAGACATAAAAAAAAATACATTTAGTTTTTACATATATATTTTTGAATATATTTTTGTATATATATATATATATATACTCCTATTTACCGACTTTTTCGCGTACTACTTTTCGGTAGCCAAATTACTACATTCTTGCGGAGCTACTACTTTTCTGCGAAGTAGTATATTATGGATTGTAAAATACGCAAAAAGTGGTACTCTTGCAAGAAAGTAGTAATTTATAGAAATTAATATTTCGTTTTCTTCCCAGTTTTCTATACAATAAATTCTCTTTAATTCATAAGTACAGCTAAGACTATATTATTTTACTATCACTCGATCACATGATAGATAAGGTGATTTCCTTCGATCGAACGAAAAAAAAAACTGATGAGGTGATGACTGTGAGTGACTGAATGACTGTGAGTAACTGAATGACTGTGAGTGACTTAATGACTGTGAGTGACTGAATAACTGTGAGTGACTGGATGACTGTGAGTGACTTAATGACTGTGAGTGACTGAATGACTGTGAGTGACTGAATGACTGTGTGTGACTGAATGACTGTGATTGACTGAATAACTGTGAATGAGTGACTAAATCACTGTGAGTGACTGAATGAATGTGAGTGACTGAATAACTGTGAGTGAGTGACTAAATCTCTGTGAGTGACTAAATCACTTTGAGTGACTAAATCACTGTGAGTGACTAAATCACTTATCACTGTGAGTGACTAAATCACTGTGAGTGACTAAATCACTGTGAGTGACTAAATCACTGTGAGTGATTAAATCACTGTGAGTGACTGAATGACTGTGAGTGACTTAATGACTGTGAGTGACTGAATAACTGTGAGTGACTGAATGACTGTGAGTGACTGAATAACTGTGAGTGACTGAATGACTGTGAGTGACTGAATCACTGTAGGATACTCGAGGTAACACACCAATAGAGTGCTATGTGATACACGAAGTAACACACCAATAGATTGCTATGTGATACACGAAGTAACACACCAATAGAGTGCTATAGGATACATGAGGTAACACACCAATAGAGTGCTATAGGATACATGAGGTAACACACCAATAGAGTGCTATTGTATACACGAGGTAACACACCAATAGATTGCTATAGGATACACGAGGTAACACACCAATAGAGTGCTATAGGATACATGAGGTAACACACCAATAGAATGCTATAGGACACATGAGGTAACACACCAATAGCTTGCTATAGGATACATGAGGTAACACACCAATAGAGTGCTATAGGATACACGAGGTAACACACCAATAGAGTGCTATAGGATACATGAAGTAACACACCAATAGAGTGCTATAGGATACACGAGGTAACACACCAATAGCTTGCTATAGGATACTCGAGGTAACACACCAATAGAGTGCTATAGGATACACGAGGTAACACACCAATAGAGTGCTAAAGGATACATGAGGTAACACACCAATAGAGTGCTATAGGATACATGAGGTAACACACCAATAGATTTCTATAGGATACACGAGGTAACACACCAATAGAGTGCTATAGGATACATGAGGTAACACACCAATAGAGTGCTATAGGATACATGAGGTAACACACCAATAGAGTGCTATAGGATACATGAGGTAACACACCAATAGAGTGCTAAAGGATACACGAGGTAACACACCAATAGAGTGCTATAGGATACACGAGGTAACACACCAATAGAGTGCTATAGGATACATGAGGTAACACGCCAATAGAGTGCTATAGGATACACGAGGTAACACGCCAATAGAGTGCTATAGGATACATGAGGTAACACGCCAATAGAGTGCTATAGGATACATGAGGTAACACGCCAATAGAGTGCTATAGGATACACGAGGTAACACACCAATAGAGTGCTATAGGATACATGAGGTAACACGCCAATAGAGTGCTATAGGATACACGAGGTAACACACCAATAGAATGCTATAGGACACATGAGGTAACACACCAATAGCTTGCTATAGGATACATGAGGTAACACACCAATAGAATGCTATAGGATACATGAGGTAACACACCAATAGAGTGCTATAGGATACATGAGGTAACACACCAATAGCTTGCTATAGGATACACGAGGTAACACACAAATAGAGTGCTATAGGATACACGAGGTAACACACCAATAGCTTGCTATAGGATACTCGAGGTAACACACCAATAGAGTGCTATAGGATACATGAGGTAACACACCAATAGCTTGCTATAGGATACATGAGGTAACACACCAATAGTGCTATAGGATACATGAGGTAACACACCAATAGCTTGCTATAGGATACATGAGGTAACACACCAATAGAGTGCTATAGGATACATGAGGTAACACACCAATAGAGTGCTATAGGATACATGAGGTAACACACCAATAGAGTGCTAAAGGATACACGAGGTAACACACCAATAGAGTGCTATAGGATACAAGAGGTAACACACCAATAGAATGCTATAGGATACACGAGGTAACACACCAATAGAGTGCTATAGGATACATGAGGTAACACACCAATAGAGTGCTATAGGATACATGAGGTAACACACCAATAGCTTGCTATAGGATACTCGAGGTAACACACCAATAGAGTGCTATAGGATACATGAGGTAACACACCAATAGAGTGCTATAGGATACATAGGGTGACACACCAATAGAGATGGATCGGACATTTGGTCGACCAAATCGATGGTCATTAGTCGACTCATGGCACTAAGTCGACTTGGGCTGGCATTTGGTCGACATTTTAGTCTACCAAATGCCAAATTTGTCTACCAAATGCCACAGTTGTCTACCTTCTTCCTCAAAGTCGACTAAATTGCCTAGTTCTTGTAAAAAAAAAGTTAGTCTTTTTTACAAAAAATAACTATATAACAAAAAAAAATATCTTACATGATGGAAAGAGGTGCTGTCGTGATGTAGAGATATTTTTTTTAAGAAATGATGTAAGGAAGTGCTTGATTCAGCCAAAAAGGAAAGTGTCTCCATGAACAATGATGCAGAAAAGCTACTCCATGAATGCAGTCACTTACCAAGGAGTGTGACTGAAAAAGACACAAGTACCTATGACTGCACTCACAAAATAGAAAAATGAAGAGATTAGACTACCTAACAGATGCCTTAAAGACCTCAAATGATAAAAACGAAGGATATTATGAAGTAAACAACATATATGATCAGTTTTATTGTTTATTTCTTAAAGAAAGGCTAAAGATAATTATATTATATATAAAAATGATTATTTATATGTATTTTACTCTATGTTTATCTGTCATTCTTTTCCCTTCTGATGACAAACTCTTTCTCCCTGTCATTCTTATTCCAATGACAATCTTTTCCCTCTTGTTATTCCTTTCCCCCATGACCATCTCTTCTCCCAAGACAATATTTTCACCTTCTTCCCCCTGTCAGTCTCTTTCCCTATGCTACTCTCCTCTCCTATGTCATTCTCTTCTCCAATGTCATTCTCTTCTCCCATGTCATTCTCCTCTTTCTCCCATGTCATTCTCCTCTCTCTCCCATGTCATTCTCCTCTCTCTCCCATGTCATTCTCCTCTCCCATCTTGTGCTTCGGCGGTATCCTCAAACCATACTGTCTTCTTGTCGGTGCTGTTTTGTCAAATTCGTGGACTTGCTGCGTGTGGGGAGGCAACGACCACAAGACCTTCTCACTGAGAGGACATTTCGTCTTCCCACTATTCGGCATTGTACCTGCAAGAAAAAAAGAACTTTAGAAATGTGAAATGCAAACTCACAGACTCACCAGGGGAAATACAATATGGTTATAACTGGTGGGTGGACGGTAACGAGCATTATAATAATAATTATGATTTATAATAAAGATTATAATCAATTTAATGAAATTTATCTATTTAAGACTCATAATTATCTACTTTATGACTTATAATTAAAATAACTCACCATCAAAATCCGGGGAAATTGGAGGGGAAACTGCAGACAAACCAGTCAGTAGGGCTGCTGATCAGGGTGGTTGAACTGGATTCTGTAAATAATATTGACATTAGTTGATTTAATATGAAAAAAAAATAATGAACAAATTAGAAAAGAAATAAAATAAGAACTTCTATGGCCCAACAATAATTGGCATTAATAACCTTAGTTAAAATCACTATCTTCTATGGCCCCACCATAATTAATTAGCATTAATTACACTAGTTAAAGTCACTTTTCTTCAATGGCCCCACCATAATTGGCATTAATTAATTACCCTAGTTAACTGATAAAGTCACTATCTTCTATGGCCCCACCATAATTAATAAGCATTAATTACCCTAGTAAAAGTAAATATCTTCTATGGCCCCACCATAATTAATTAGCATTAATTACCCTAGTTAAAGTCACATCTTCTATGGCCCCACCATAATTGGCATTAATTACCCTAGTTAAAATCACTATTTTCTATTCTATAATTAAAATAACTCACCATCAAAATCCGGGGAAATTGGAGGGGAAACTGCAGACAAACCAGTCAGTAGGGCTGCTGATCATGGTGGTTGAACTGGATTCTGTAAAAAAATATTGACATTAGTTGATTTAATATGAAAAAAAAAAGAATGAACAAATTAGAAAAGAAATAAAATAAGAACTTCTATGGCCCTACAATAATTGGCATTAATTACCTTAGTTAAAATCACTATCTTCTATGGCCCCACCATAATTAATTAGCATTAATTACACTAGTTAAAGTCACTTCTCTTCAATGGCCCACCATAATTGGCATTAATTAATTACCCTAGTTAACTGATAAAGTCACTATCTTCTATGGCCCCACCATAATTGGCATTAATTACCCTAGTTAAAGTCACTACCTATCTTCTATGGCCCCATCATAATTGGCATTAATTTCCCTAGTTAAAATCACTTATCTTCTATGGCCCCACCTTAATTGACATTAATTACCATAGTTAAAGTCTGGTTCGTAACTTAAGTGACTGAGCATTGGAAGCGTAAAATTGAAATAATTTTGGTACCTAGGTACCTAAATTCTTTCCATTTTACGCTTCCTATGCTTGTTAATCTTATCACATACCTTAACAATGCTTGTAGAAACACTTATAGTGCGTGTATAAACACTTTAGCTACTCAATTATTAACACTGGCTCTTATTTATAGCAAATTATTAGAAGAAACCACGAAGAAACACTCAAGTCACTCATTCACTTCCTACATTGTTATTGTCAAAAATTACTAAATTACGGATTACGGAATCTTAGGAGTTTGCACGAATTTACTTCGAATTTTAAAGGAAAATAGGTAATTGGCTTGTATAATTGAGCTAATTAAGTGATAAATAATACCACACAATCATTAATATCACAGACTACACTTTAAAAGGTTTCAAAAGGAACAAACTAGGTAGTTTATTTTTAAAAAAGTTAGGCTCTCGGCTTTTCAAGGTCGATATTTATTTGAATTAATTAAAATAAAAACTGTCTAAGAGTCCGAAAACGATCATTTTAAGTACAGAATCGGATTCAGAAAATTCCAAATAGCCTATATACATGTTTGAATCATCTCAAACGACTCATTTTAAAAATATTAAATATATGGTATTTTAAAATTTCCATTTTTCGAAAACGACCTTCAATCGCTAATCTGACTACACAGTTCGATTCGGAATGCTCGAATTAGTAAGAATTGATACATTTTGAACAGATATCTGTTCGAAATTCGTAATAATATTCACATTTGTGTTTCAAAAACTTTTTTTAGTTAAATGAAATGACATGAAACTGAAGATATTCAACTGTCCATAGTTTCTTTTTGAATTGTTCGAATTTTTTGAAATTCCATGTTCGGATATATTTTTGGACGTAGATTAAGAATCCGTTGTCCGTTTTCAAGAATTCAATCTGGTTTTTGAAATATTAGATGTTTTTCAAATATAGGTGTGGTTTCGACCACCTCCATTCGAATTCAAAACTTTTATATAGAATTATAGTGTAATAGTGGAATATTTTAATGCACATAATGCCATTCGAAAAAAAACATATATTCGAAATTTACAGACCTTCGAATAATTGAATATCTCTTATCTTTCGAAATAAGCAAAATTTCGAAAAAAACGCACGTATAAAATAAATTTTGATAAGATTTATGAACATTATTTATTTAAAACATATTTCCAAAAAAAAGTTATTGAAGAAGTTACAAAGTCAAACGCGCATCGACTTAGTGTACGAAAGCCAGTCGAGGAATTCGAAAATAGTATGGGAATAAAAGATGCGAATTAGTGAGTTCTTACACGTGTTAAAAAAGATATTAATTTCAATGATAAACAAGAAAGTGATTTGAGATAAACAATTATGCATATCATGCACAAATCAGTTTCACTATCAGGGTTTGATCCTAGAAGGTTACCTTGGCTTTTTGCGTTGACCAAATAAATAAGTAGAGAGAGGCGAGTTAGGATTTTCATCCGACGCGTCTTCGAACGCTGATCTCGAAAAATTTTCCCAAAAATTCGAAATCCGACTGGAAGTTGGTCAAAAGCCATGTTGAAATACAGGGCATATAGTCGACAATTTGAAATGAAAAACTTAATTACGCAAAACTGTTAACGATCTGAATAATGTTATTATTATTTTCGAGTGTTCTAAAGCCCTACGAAGCGTTTAAGATTACCTAGAAGTTTGTATAATCAATAGATTCGGAGAAAAAAATCATTGAAAAAAAGCAATAATTTGGTCTACTAAATACCATGTCCCCGCATCATCTAGAGAGAGAGAGAGAGAGAGAGAGAGAGAGAGAGAGAGAGAGAGAGTGCTATAGGATACATGAAGTAACACACCAATAGAGTGCTATAGTATACACGAGGTAACACACCAATAGAGTGCTATAGTATACACGAGGTGACACACCAATAGAGTGATAAAGGATACACGAGGTAACACACCAATAGAGTGCTATAGGATACATGAGGTAACACACCAATAGAGTGATAAAGGATACACGAGGTAACACACCAATAGAGTGCTATAGGATACATGAGGTAATACACCAATAGAGTGCTATAGGATACACGAGGTAACACACCAATAGAGTGCTATAGGATACATGAGGTAACACACCAATAGAATGCTATAGGATACACGAGGTAACACACCAATAGCTTGCTATAGGATACATGAGGTAACACACCAATAGAGTGCTATAGGATACATGAGGTAACACACTAATAGAGTGCTATAGGATACATGAGGTAACACACCAATAGAATGCTATAGGATACACGAGGTAACACACCAATAGCTTGCTATAGGATACATGAGGTAACACACCAATAGAGTGCTATAGGATACATGAGGTAACACACCAATAGAGTGCTATAGGATACATGAGGTAACACGCTAATAGAGTGCTAAAGGATACATGAGGTAACACACCAATAGCTTGCTATAGGAAACTCGAGGTAACACACCAATAGAGTGCTATAGGATACATTAGGTAAAACACCAATAGCTTGCTATTGGATACACGAGGTAACACACCAATAGCTTGCTATTGGATACACGAGGTAACACACCAATAGCTTGCTATAGGATACATGAGGTAATACACCAATAGAGTGCTATAGGATACACGAGGTAACACACCAATAGAGTGCTATAGGATACATGAGGTAACACACCAATAGAATGCTATAGGATACACGAGGTAACACACCAATAGCTTGCTATAGGATACATGAGGTAACACACCAATAGAGTGCTATAGGATACATGAGGTAACACACCAATAGAGTGCTATAGGATACATGAGGTAACACACCAATAGAGTACTATAGGATACATGAGGTAACACACCAATAGAGTGCTATAGGATACATGAGGTAACACACCAATAGAGTGCTGAAGGATACATGAGGTAACACACCAATAGCTTGCTATAGGAAACATGAGGTAACACACCAATAGAGTGCTATAGGATACATGAGGTAACACACCAATAGAATGCTATAGGATACACGAGGTAACACACCAATAGCTTGCTATAGGATACATGAGGTAACACACCAATAGAGTGCTATAGGATACATGAGGTAACACACCAATAGAATGCTGTAGGATACACGAGGTAACACACCAATAGCTTGCTATAGGATACATGAGGTAACACACCAATAGAATGCTATAGGATACACGAGGTAACACACCAATAGCTTGCTTTAGGAAACATGAGGTAACACACCAATAGAGTGCTATAGGATACATGAGGTAACACACCAATAGAGTGCTATAGTATACACGAGGTAACACATCAATAGCTTGCTATAGGATACATGAAGTAACACACCAATAGAGTGCTATAGGATACATGAGGTAACACACCAATAGAGTGCTATAGGATACTCGAGGTAACACACCAATAGAGTGCTATAGGATACATGAGGTAACACACCAATAGAGTGCTAAAGGATACATGAGGTAACACACTAATAGATTGCTATGGGATACACGAGGTAACACACCAATAGCTTGCTATTGGATACTTTTAAAAAAGTATATTTTTCATATTTTCAAAATGGAGTGTTTGAGATAATTCAAACATACAAATAGGCTATTTTTAACCTTCCGAATCCGATTCTGTACTTTAAATAATCATTTTCGAACTCTTTGAAGGTTTTTATTTTAATTAAATCAAGTTTCATCTCACGTGGGAAAGCCGAAACTATGAAATTATAAAACTAAAATACCCAATTGATCCATGTTAAATACAGTTTAAAGTATAGTTTATGATATTAATGATAGCGTGGTGTTATTTCTTTCAAAATTAGCCAAATATTGCTTACCTTTTATCTATTTTTCCTATTCTATATCGGATTCAATTCCTAGCTCGCCTAATTTTTCAAAGTTTTTTCAAAGTAGACCTAAAAAGTCAAGGTAACCTTTACGGAGCTAACTCAATATGCAGAATTGGTTTGTGCACAAGGTCCCTGAATGTTTTTCTTGAATAACTTTTTTGTTTCATATTCAACTTTGAATATTTTTTGATATGTGGAGGAACTCATCAATGCGCATATTTTATTCCCACACTTTTTTTGAATTCCACTTCTAGCTTTCGGACACCAGGTCGATGCGCGTTTGACCTCGTAACTCATTCAATATGAGATCTTTTTCAAATCTGATTCCAGATATCAGTTTAAAAACCGAATAAAAATTTATTTTATTCATGAAATTTTTTCGAAACTTTGCTTTATTCGAAAGATAAAAGATATTTAAATATTCGAACGTCTCTCAATTTCGAATGTATGTTGATTTTCGAACGGGATTAGATGCAATGAGTTATTTAATTAATATTCTACAATCCCATAAAAAAAGTTTTGAATTCGGATGGGGGTGTCGAAATTACACCTATATTTGAAAACTCTCCTGTATTTTGAAAACCAGATTGAATTTCTAAAAACAGACAAATTTATCGAAATCTACATCCAAAAATCTATCCGAACACCAGGTTTCAAAAACGTGTAACTGTTCAAAAAAACATTATGGGCAATTGAATATCTTCAATTTTAAACACAAAAAATAGAAATTTGAAACTCAAATTTGAAAATTTTGGTCAATTTCGAACAGATATTATTTCAAAAGGTACCATTTCTTACTAAACTGAGCCTTCTGAATTGATCTGTAAAGTCAGCTAAGCTCTAGATGATCGTTTTACAAAAATGAACTTTTTAAAAAAGTATATTTTTCATATTTTCAAAATGGAGTGTTTGAGATAATTCAAACACATGGATAGGCTATTTTTAACCTTCCGAATCCGATTCTGTACTTTAAATAATCATTTTCTGACTCTTTGAAGGTTTTTATTTTAATTAAATCGTGTTTCATCTCACGCGGAAAAGCCGAAACTATGAAATTATAAAACTAAAATACCTAATTGTTTCATGTTAAATACAGTTTAAAGTATAGTTTATGATATTAATGATAGCACGTGGTGTTATTTCTTACAAAATTAGCCAAATATTGCTTTCCTTTTATCTATTTTTCCTATTCTTTACTAATCACATTCAGTGTCCACTTACTGAACTTTTCCGCAGTTCAGTAAACGTTAACAGTTAGTTTTAAATTTCTCAACGGTGATGTTGACAGTTGAGCTGTTGCTATTTCGTTTCTTAATGAGTCTAATTGCTCATAACAGAAGTGTGAAAGTGTCTATTAATTGTTTAAGCCCTGTTAAGTAAGGTAAGTTATAAGATTATAAACAAGATAGGTAGCCTTGAATGAAAAGAATTTAGCTAGGTAGGGTAAGTTCCGAATTATCGGTCAGTTCCACATCTTCGAACATATAAGATAAAACTATATAATAATACTGAAATAATAATTATTGCTATTTTATAGTTTTTTCTTATATATCCGAAGATGTGGAACTGACCGATAATTCGGAATTTACCTCACGGCCTAGTTAGGGCACGGGGTAAAGACCTGCAAAGTGCCCTGAAATGACCTGAAAACATTTAAAACGCCTGCCATTTAAAAACTAGCTACTTCATGAATCGGTTACCAAACATGTTTTTTGTCAAGAAGGAGTCCTTGATAACATTTCCTGACAGTTTTGCTGAATTTTATCCACCAGTTTTTGAAAAATCATGCCTAGTTGAAAATACCTACCTACTAGTTAGAAATAGCTACCTAGTTATGAACTTATGAATGCCTACCTAGTAAGAAATATCTAGGTCTAAGGTACATAATTATAAATACCTACCAAGTCATGAATACTAACATAGTTATGAATGCCTACCTAGTTAGAAATACCTACCTAGTTAGTTAAAAATACCTACCTAGTTAAAAATCCTACTTAGTTAAAAATACCTACCTAGTTAAAAATACCTACCTAGTTAAAAATACCTACCTAGTTAAAAAATACCTACCTAGTTAAAAATACCTACCTAGTTAAAAATACCTACCTAGTTAAAAATACCTACCTAGTTAAAAATACCTACCTAGTTAAAACTTAAAAATACCTACCTAGTTAAAAATACCTACCTAGTTAGAAATACCTACCTAGTTAGAAATACCTACCTAGTTAGAAATACCTACCTAGTTAGAAATACCTACCTAGTTAGAAATACCTACCTAGTTAGAAATACCTACCTAGTTAGAAATACCTACCTAGTTAGAAATACCTACCTAGTTAGAAATACCTACCTAGTTAGAAATACCTACCTAGTTAGAAATACCTACCTAGTTAGAAACACCTACCTTGTTAGGAAATACCTACCTTGTTAGGAAATACCTACCTAGTAAGGAAATACCTACCTAGTTAGGAAATACCTACCTAGTTAGAAATACCTACCTAGTTAGAAATACCTACCTAGTTAGAAATACCTACCTAGTTAGAAATACCTACCTAGTTAGAAATACCTACCTAGTTAGAAACACCTACCTAGTTAGAAATACCTACCTAGTTAGAAACACCTACCTAGTTAGAAACACCTACCTTGCTAGGAAATACCTACCTTGTTAGGAAATACCTACCTAGTTAGGAAATACCTACCTAGTTAGGAAATACCTACCTAGTTAGAAATACCTACCTAGTTAGGAAATACCTACCTAGTTAGCACGGTCTGTTCAGGGCATGATTTTTCAAAAACTGGTGGATAAAATTCAGCGAAACTGTCAGGAAATGTTACCAAGGACTCCTTGACAAAAAACATGTTTGGTAACCGATAAATGCAGTAGTTTTTAAATGGCAGGCGTTTTAAATGTTTTCAGGTCCTTACCCCGTGCCTTAGTTAGGTACCCTCCTTTAAATTTCATGGTTGAAGTAAAATATTGTTACTGTAGGGTCATTACAGTAGGTATGCCATACGAGATAGAATGACTGTACCCAGGAAGAAAGTTATGGTGGAGCAATAAAAGATAAAGTGACTGTACGGTCTGTTCCTATAACCTAGGGCATTTAATACAAATTAAAATAATTATGGTAGGGCCACAGAAGTTATGGTGGGGCCTCAGTCTCTGAGATCTCAATATTTCAAACATATTAAAATAACTGATTTTTACAGGTCAGATGACTGATGACTCAAAATCACTGATTCGGCAGGCTTCAAACTTCAGTCTCCCTTGGCTCCAGTCTCCTCTTTATCAGCACTAATGGTGAGTTATTTAAATTTTAAGACTGTAAGACATAGAGTAGGTAGCTTTATTTAATTAATTAGAACAGTAATTAATTGAGTATATTTAGTTTTAATTTCATATTTCATTTCTTTTCTAATTTGTTTTTTTCATTTTGTTTCATTATTCCTATTAAATCAACTAATGTAATTAATATTTACAGAACCAAGCTCAGCAGCTGCTCACTTTTTGTCTGTCCCCTCCAATTTCACCAGATTTTGATGGTGAGTTATTTTAATCAGAAGCCATAAAGTAGATAATTATAAATTATAAAATAGATGAAATTCCTCAAATTTATTATATTCTTCATTATAAATCATAAATATTGTTATAAGGCTCGTTACTGTGCATTTTCCACGGATACCCACTAGTTATAACCCTCTTGTATTTCCCCTCATACCTAGGCAGTAGGTGTCTGTGAGTTTGCATTTCACATTTTTTAAAGTTAATTTCTTTTGCAGGTACAGTGGCCGTTGACTCGACGGATTAGACATCTCTGCCATCCATAGTTTCGACAAGAAATCTGAGAGGTATGCCACTCTGAAGGATGGATTGAGAAAACCTCGCCAGAACAATGGAGTTCCGAAGTTTTAGCTAATATACAAGAAACCTGATCATATATTGTGTTTACTTGATATCCTTCCCTTTTATTAGTTGCTTAAAGCTTTAAAAGTTTAAAAGGTCTGAAATACATGTGTTAGGTAGGCACATATCTTCAGTTTTCTCTTTTGCGACTGCAGTCATCGGTACTTGTGTCTGTTTCAGTCACATTCCTTGATTCACGGTGTAGCTTTTCTGCATCCATGAGCACTACCACCGACAGTGTTAGCTGACATTTTAGCATGAATTTACTAGTTTAAAATGAAATGTATTTAAGATTATGTTTAAGATACATATTATAAATCGTTTAATACAGTGAAACTCCTCTATAGTGAATTCCTGTATAGCGAACTTACTTCTATAGTGATAAGTGATAAAATGAAACAGGAGTTCTACCAGTGCAACTCCTGTATAATAAGAATTAAAGTCTATATATAGCATAGTAAACTCTCTATAGTGAACTAGCTGAAGTTTACTAAAGAAGAGTTTTACTATATCAGTAAATCTATCTGAACCAAATAAAACGGTTCTTTCCTTTTTAACATGATCTTATATAAAAGGACCGATCCGATTTCAAATTATTACAATTCCAAACACACATAAGGCAGATTCGGAATTGCAGTTATTATTTTGTAGCCAACCATTGAAGAACAATCAACTCCTATCCAAATCGCTCAGATATCAAAATTTACCTCCAATAGAGGTGCATCATTTTGTCAGAGCAAAGAAAAACCACTTCAAAAACGCACACCTGATACCTACTTCTTTAGCTCATTTACTTTTTTGTGTACCTGAAATATTAAATATACAGTGAATAATGTTCTCAGAACTAACACTGATTGTAAGCGTTTTGCTTATGTGACCCAACACTTGAAGTTGGCTCACCATCGTGATAAATCAATGCAGACAGAGTGGTATTTGTCACGTAAAATTTGTCAGTACCGGAAACCTCTCGCGGTCCCCTGGAATCCCTTCGCGGTCCCCCAGGGGACCGCGGACCCCAGTTTAGGAACCACTGCGGCGGAGTCTAGCAGGTCGGAGCCACGTCCCACACGGCTAATCGCGTTCAAGAATGATGCAAAAGAATATGATTGGGTTCTGGAAGGAGTTACGGCCTCCGTTCTCTCCTGATTTGACCCCTATGGACTTTTCCATCAGGAGTATTTTGGGGAGTGAAGCCTGCTCTTCTAATCACTCTAACGTGAACACTCTGAAGCAGATATTGACGACTTGTTTCCAGAAGAAACCATCCGTGCCGCGTGTAGTCAAGTTCCTGACAGGTTGAGGCGTTTGGTGAAGGCTAAGGGAGGATGTATTGAAAAATAACTGTGCAATTTATTTCTTAGATATATAATAATGTATTCTGCCAAGTCAGCTTTCTTTTTTCTGTTATTTTTAAGGAGATATTTCAATAAATATTTGTCTACACCTGGTCTGATCACCCAATAGCTTAGAAACTGATCGCGAGAGTAGCTTATATCATATATAACGACATTACATTAAAGGTAGCATAGAAAAAATCAGTATTAATTTCAATTCTATCTATAGAAAAAGAACTCAATATTTCTAATTTGTATAACTGATTAACAAAGTTCATGAAGTTATATAACTTAGTACAAATTATAAAGTTATATTCTGAGTTACAAGTTATAGCTCTGGGTTACAAGTTATAAAGTTATGTTCTGAAGTTAAAAGTTATATGTATTAGCGGCTTACATCAAAGCTATTCGTTTATAATTATATTCGAGCTCCTAGCGAGAATAACATGACAATAAATTTAAATAGCATTTCCTTCTAATGAACAGTGTACAAGATTAAAAAGATTATGTCTGATTAAATGATTATCAAATTATAGAAATTGAAAGATTAAGTAAAGATACAAGTTCAGCGAATTAACAATAGATTATTGTTAATAGACTGTGAATGACTGAACGACTGTGAGTGACTGAATGACTGTGAGTGACTGAATGACTGTGAGTGACCGGATGACTGTGAATGACTGAATGATTGTGGGTGACCGAAAGACTGAATGACTGCGAGTGACTGAATGACTGTGAGTGACTGATTGACTGTGAGTGACTGAATGACTGTGAGTGACTGAATGACAGTGAGTGACTGAATAACTGCAAGTGACTGAATGACTGTGAGTGACTGAATAACTGTGAGTGACTGAATAACTGCAAGTGACTGAATGACTGTGAGTGACTGAATAACTGTGAGTGACTGAATCACTGTAGGATACTCGAGGTAACACACCAATAGAGTGCTATGTGATACACGAAGTAACACACCAATAGATTGCTATGTGATACACGAAGTAACACACCAATAGAGTGCTATAGGATACATGAGGTAACACACCAATAGAGTGCTATAGGATACATGAGGTAACACACCAATAGAGTGCTATTGTATACACGAGGTAACACACCAATAGCTTGCTATGTGATACACGAAGTAACACACCAATAGAGTGCTATAGGATACATGAGGTAACACACCAATAGAGTGCTATAGGATACATGAGGTAACACACCAATAGATTGCTATGTGATACACGAAGTAACACACCAATAGAGTGCTATAGGATACATGAGGTAACACACCAATAGAGTGCTATAGGATACACGAGGTAACACACCAATAGAGTGCTATAGGATACACGAGGTAACACACCAATAGAGTGCTATAGGATACACGAGGTAACACACCAATAGAGTGCTATAGGATACACGAGGTAACACACCAATAGAGTGCTATGGGATACACGAGGTAACACACCAATAGATTGCTATGGGATACATGAGGTAACACACCAATAGAGTGCTATAGGATACATGAGGTAACACACCAATAGAGTGCTATAGGATACACGAGGTAACACACCAATAGAGTGCTAAAGGATACACGAGGTAACACGCCAATAGAGTGCTAAAGGATACACGAGGTAACACACCAATAGAGTGCTATGGGATACACGAGGCAACACACCAATAGATTGCTATGGGATACATGAGGTAACACACCAATAGAGTGCTAAAGGATACACGAGGTAACACACCAATAGAGTGCTATAGGATACACGAGGTAACACACCAATAGAGTGCTATAGGATACACGAGGTAACACACCAATAGAGTGCTATAGGATACACGAGGTAACACACCAATAGAGTGCTATAGGATACACGAGGTAACACACCAATAGAGTGCTATAGGATACATGAGGTAACACACCAATAGATTGCTATGGCTATGAGATACATGAGGTAACACACCAATAGATTGCTATGGGATACATGAGGTAGCACACCAATAGAGTGCTATAGGATACACGAGGTAACACACCAATAGAGTGCTATAGGATACACGAGGTAACACACCAATAGAGTGCTATAGGATACATGAGGTAACACACCAATAGATTGCTATGGCTATGAGATACATGAGGTAACACACCAATAGATTGCTATGGGATACACGAGGTAACACACCAATAGAGTGCTATAGGATACACGAGGTAACACACCAATAGAGTGCTATAGGATACACGAGGTAACACACCAATAGAGTGCTATAGGATACACGAGGTAACACACCAATAGAGTGCTATAGGATAGATGAGGTAACACACCAATAGATTGCTATGGGATACATGAGGTAGCACACCAATAGAGTGCTAAAGGATACACGAGGTAACACACCAATAGAGTGCTAAAGGATACACGAGGTAACACACCAATAGAGTGCTATAGGATACACGAGGTAACACACCAATAGAGTGCTATAGGATACACGAGGTAACACACCAATAGAGTGCTATGGGATACATGAGGTAACACACCAATAGATTGCTATGGGATACATGAGGTAACACACCAATAGAGTGCTAAAGGATACACGAGGTAACACATCAATACATTGCTATGGGATAAACGAGGTAGCACACCCAATAGAGTGCTAAAGGATACACGAGATAACACACCAATAGAGTGCTAAAGGATACACGAGGTAACACACCAATAGAGTGCTATAGGATACACGAGGTAACACACCAATAGAGTGCTATAAGATACACGAGGTAACACACCAATAGAGTGCTATAGGATACACGAGGTAACACACCAATAGCTTGCTATTGGATACACGAGGTAACACACCAATAGAGTGCTATAGGATACACGAGGTAACACACCAATAGAGTGCTATAGGATACACGAGGTAACACACCAATAGAGTGCTATAGGATACACGAGGTAACACACCAATAGAGTGCTATAGGATACACGAGGTAACACACCAATAGAGTGCTATCACAAAAATAATCATACAAAAGTAATATAGAGAACTATTTGAATTAGAAAAACTCAAAAAATGTATTCCAAATAAACATTTTCCTCAAAAATATATTCTGTGACTAAATTTCAAATATTTACAACACACAAAAATATCTTTGAGTGATTCTATAATATATAATTACATCTTAAATATCATAAAATAATCTCGGCAAAGTGAAATTACACCAATGTGGATTCAATAGTAATTATCACGAATTATAATACTTCAGTTTCTCCTTGAAATCACTTCTAGGTAAGTCCCCCCAATAAATCAATATTTTAGATCATTTATTCACTTTAGGAGCCAGATATACATATATTTTACATTCAAAACGTTCTAACTTGGTCAATTTTTACATTTTTACCTTGAAAATTTATATCCACGTGTTCATTAGATTATTATCTTTCGATTGGAATTATTTAGAAAATTCAAATCTATATAGTTTTTTAATAATTTAATGAAATAAACTCAATGCAAAAAAGTAGCACTTAGTATATTTGTATTTGTAGTATATTATGGATTGTACCAAATAAACTAATAGAGAAATGGTTCCAGCAAAAAGTCGAAACCACATACGCAAGAAAGTATGGTTTTCGCGAAAAGGTAGCTGAAACTACCTAGAAGAGGTAGACACTTTACCTAAAAGTCGGCTAATAGGAGTATATTTTTGTATATATATATATATATATATATATATATTTATTTATTATATTTTTTTAATTAATATTTTTTAACATATATTTTATTTCTTTTATTATTGATACCCCATTAATTTTAATGGTCTTGTTGGAATAAATGGTGTAATATATTTTAAATATTATTTTATTTCTTATTTATTTGTCAATTATTTCCAACATATTTTCAGTGAAAATGATATTAGTAATAAAGGTCGCCGGAATATCCCGAAAATGTCGGATGGGGATGATATTCGTTAGGAATATCGCGGGAATATCCCGAAAATGTCGGAAGGGAATCATATTGGTAATGCATGTCGCTGGAACATTCCCTGGACATCGGGCCGCGATATTGTGACACTGAGGGGAGGTTGCGATATCGAGGGGATATTCCGGGAACATCGCAATGTTACCTGGGATGTTTGTGGGATTTTTTCACCTCTGTGAATGATATTCTAGCAAAGTCAGTGGAATTTTAGCTATTTATCCCTATGTTACCATTAATTTTCGGTGGAAAACTGGTGGATTAGCCAAGATATTGAGAAAATCTTGGTGGATTTTTTCTGCTTTTATAAAAAGTCAGAGGGATTTTGTGCACTTAATTTAGTCTGGTATACGGCTATACTTAGGCTAACCTAGCTAATTCATTCAATGTGAAAAATAAGGATTAATTTTGTGTCCTGTGCCAATTGCACATTTTTTTTATTTACATACTACACAGTACACCCAGTGATTTACTGTGATTGGTATTTGGTGCATCTGAGTTTCTGGGATTAGTAATTGGAATTTGGAATCTCTATTATTAGTTAATAAAAGTCGTGCACGGTGAATCTGGCCTACCTCAAGGCCCAAACTGAGGTGAATCAGGACACCCCTTGTTTGAAAATGGAAATAAAAATCAAAATATGTACAAATAATGCTTAACATGTTAATAATAACACTAAACATCATAAAAGTTCATCAAACTTCAATACCTTATCACATTTACCTTAAAAAGTTTTTTTTTAAAAAGAGGCTCAAAATTGAACATCTTGAAAATTTGCTATTGTTAAGTGTCAAATACTAAATGAAATTAATTGCTAAAGGAATTTGGTCCTTGTTATTATAAAACAGAAGATATCACTGGTTGTTACAAGTTGGATTCAATCTGATATTAGTTATCATTGGTCATATACAGTAATTGTAAACATCAACCAATTGATCATACCTCATCTTCCTTTCACAGTAGCTATTCATAGAAATTCTTTTCTCTTGTAATATGATGGATAGAATCTTTCATTCAAGTGTAATGTGGCACTTTAAATATAGTTTGTTTTCACTCAGTTTTGAAAAGCTCATATGTGGCAGAAACAGATAATCATTAGAGTGTCATACTCGATAACATAGTCGAATGAAAAATTATATCTACCATATTATGTAAGAATATTCTTTAAGAGACACTGTGATTACCAAAAAAAAATGGAATGATTTTTCTAAAGGAAGATGAGTTATGATAAATTTGATAAAGTGTTTGTTGGGGTTATATCAAATTCTGGAGATGATCACTTTTTATCCTTTTTCAAAATTTTAGTTGGTTTTGAAAATCTTCGTTAGTGTTTTTTACCAATGTGTTAAGCATTCTTTCTTCGTATTTTGTTGATGATTTTGTGTATATCATGAGTAATAAGGGCTGATCGAATTTTCCATAGCTTGGGACCAGGGGCCTCTTACAAGTCTACTTAATCATTAAAATGTAAAATTAATTGTTCGAGTGAAATGATAGCACATCATCATCATAATCATATTTTTTAAGTTTGTGATTACAGTGTTGACCTCCGTGGTCCTGGTTCCATATCCTCACGATGATGACAAGAACGACGACTTTCCTATTCTCTTGATTGTTATCATTGAATTCCCTATCCAGGGTAAGCTACAACCATTACCCTGTTTTCCCTAATCTGTAGTCTTTCTTGATTTTCTGACTCCACAAACTTTCTCAATCAGAAATAGGTAATTACTAATTATAGCTAGCTATATCCCATATATATTAGTGTTTAAGGTTTCTGAAATAATACCCACAGGAAAAAGCCCACGGTTAATAATTTAGACTTTGGTTTATAATATGTGAACAAATGTGCTCAAAAATACCAGATTACTTACATAAGTACCTACTAACTATTTGTTTTTCTGGAATATAATTGAATTGGTATAAACACATAAAAGTTTCAATTATATACAAGTTGCCCAAAATGTTAAAATATTGTTGAATCACATATCCCATTTAATATATTTTTCTGCATGTAAGTTAGTTAAAGCATAACCTTACAGATTATTAGGTTAGATATTGAAGCCTTTGTGGGTATTAGAACTGCCAGCAGAATTGCAAAATTAATTTCTTTTTCGAATATGGTCCGATTGGTACACGGAAAACTGCCAGGCGGAAAACTGCCGAAGCGGAAAACTGCCAGGCGGAAAACTGCCAGGCGGAATTTACTGGCAATTTGAAGACTTTAGTCAATAATAACATTTATATTTATAAAAATGTTGTTCGCCCAACGTTAAGGAGTTAAGGAACATTCAATTTTACTTAGTATACAAAACAAAAATAATAGTTAAATGTAAGACAATTTATTAGAAAAATATTTAAATGTATAAATATTAAAGATATAAATGAAATATTATATAGAAATTAAAAACTAAAATCTTTCTTAGAAAAGATTTAAAATACTAAGAGAAGAAACAAAGAAATATTAGTATTAGGGACAGAGTACAATTTCTTGGTTTACACAACGCATCTTTAAATTATCAGTTCATAACGCGCTAACTGTCTAATTTTTTTTTATAATTTGAGAATTGAACGAGCCTTCAAGCTTAATATTCGCTTGTACTCATTCTAAAACAACTTCGATATATGTTTGTGAAATATTTAGAATTTGCAACACAACATCTATGATTATTAAACTGCTATTACCTACCAATAGTACCTAAATCTCTGACAATTTCACTCGATCGAATTGGATTGTACATTAATTAATAATACTTGTTACATATAAAGGAATATTGTAAAAATGAAGGAGTTGTGCTATTGACATGGAGAATAAAAATGTAAATATAATAAATATTGAACATACATATATGTTGATTTAACATACGCTTAATTTATTGTATAATTCAAGATTAATTAATTATAAGAATTTCTGATTATATAGCTATTAATCACAAATCATTACGCGGGGTTTAACGTTTGCTTTTGAACCGAAGGTTTTATTGCTGACATTAATATAGGGAATTAAAAACAGGGGACTATATACGTAACTTAACATGTTTTTAAAATATACGTGACATAGCAAATAAGTATAAAATGGTAATTGTTACTTAGGTACTAAAGTTTGGTTTACTGTGTGTTTAATAAGGTAGCTTTGGTGAAGTATAATTTTCATTTGGATATTAAGTAATCCAATATCTATATTGTTATTACTGTAAAAATGAATTTACCCTTAACCCCTTCATGCCGCGGTCAAGTGTGATTCCAAGGATTTTAGGCGTGTTGTTGATGGGAAGGGGAGTGTTGTTAAGTGTTATGTTTGGATGGGTATTGTATTCACGAGTATGGGGGGATATGAGTGTGAGGGAGGATTTGTTTGCGGAGACCTTTAGTCTGTTTGTTTCTAGCCAGTTTTCTAGTGAGTAGATGTATGTTTGTAAATTGTTGGCTGCGGTCTCGTGTTTGGGATGTTGCGACATGATGGTGACATCATCCGCGTATGTAAGGGTGTGTACCGAGGTGTTTGTTGGCGTGGGGAGGTCGTGGAGGTATAAATTGAAGAGAGTAGGTGAGAGAACGGAGCCCTGCGGTACTCCATCAGTGTAGTGTCGTGTTCTGGAAGACTTGCCGTTGTAGAGTGTTTTGCCAGAGCGGCCTGAGAGATAATTGGCAAGCCATTTTTTAAACGAGTCGTGGATGTGTGTGTTGAGTATTTTGTTAATGAGTAGGTGTCGTGGAACTGTATCGAAGGCTTTACTTATGTCAATAGCAGCTATAAGTGTCCTACTTGCAGGTTTGTTAGAGTTCAAGCCTTCGAGTGTTGTTTGTGTGAGGTGGGTAAGGAGAGTAGATGTGGAGTGTTCGGATCTGAAGCCGTGTTGTGAGGGGGATAGTGGGATATGTGGTGTTATGTTGTTAAGAACCAGCCTCTCGAGTATTTTGGAGGGGGTAGAGAGTAAGGATATAGGTCTATATGAGGCTGGATCTGTGGGGGGTTTGTTAGGCTTCAGAATCGGGATGATCTTGGCTTGTTTCCATGTGTTGGGTATACTATTGTTCTGAACTGAGTAGTTGAAGATGTCTGTGAAGACCCTGATGGCGTGTGGTCCTAGATGTTTTAAATGTTTATTTGATATTCCATCAGGGCCAGTGGAGGGACTGTTCTTAGTAGCCCGGATAGCCTCGGTGACCATTGCCGGGGTGAAGGGAGGTGTAGGGAGATGGTTGGTGCATGTTCTGTGCAGGCGACGCAGTATTTTCCTATCTATTGGGCGTGTGGGTAACCTACTTGTATTAGAATAATGTTTGTTAAGAGCGTTCGCCTGCTGTGTGTCGGTGAGTATTGTGTTGTTGTGTGTAAGGGACTCGTGTGTTTTTGGTTGGTCTATGTATTTGTTATTGAGTCCCCTAATGAGTTTCCAGAGTTTGTTTGCGTCTGAGCGGAAATTAATAGTGTTTAGTGTGTTTTGCCATATGTTCTGTTGCTGTGTTTTAATTTCCGCTTCAATGTCAGTGTTGAGTTGTTGTATGCGTGTTATGGTATCATGTGTGGGTGTGAGAGTGCGAAGGTGTTTCCTAATCTGTATTAAGTGTTTTATGTTTGGTGTGAAGGTGGGGTTAAAGTGTCTGATGTTACCTGTGGGAATAAAGTGTTTGTTTGCGGTAGTGATTATGTTGGTGACATGTTTTGTGGCTGCATCTATGGAAGAGAAGTTGTTTAAGTTGAAGTGTTCTAGTTGGTTTTCCACAGATGCAGTAAATTCGTTCCAATGTGCTTTTTTGTAGTTAGTGAAAGTGTGTCGTTGTTTGTGTGGGCTAAGAGGTGCGTGTAGGTTGTATGTGATGAGTATGGGAAGGTGGTCTGAACTAAGTTCGTGTAGTGTTTTCCACGAGGAGCGGAGTGTAATGTCGGGAGTGGCAAATGTAATGTCGGGAGATGTTGGTTGTGTGTGTATGTTAAAGGGTTTTCGTGTTGGTGTGTGTGCGTCGTTGAGTATAATGTGTGTGTCAAGTTGTGTAGTGATTGTGTCGGCTCGAGTGTCTGTTTGTTGTGTGGTGAGCCAGGTAGGGTCGTGAGCGTTGAAATCCCCCAGGATGAGAGAGTTAGTGTGGGTGTTTAGGTGTTCTAGGTGTGGTGTATCCTGGGGGTGTGGAGTCTGTGGGGGGTATGTAAATGTTTGTTATGTTGTATGTGCGTTTGTGTATCTGTATACGTATAGACTGTAGTTCGAGTGTGGGATCTTGTGGCATTCGTGAGAGTGTTTCGGCAGTTGTGTTAGTGAAGGGTATGTTTTTGTGGATCAGTGTGATGAGGCCCCCTCCGCCTCGTGTAGGCCGATCGTGTCTGAGTGTTGTGTATCCAGGAAACTTTGGTGTGATTTTGTTATTGGTGAGTTTTGTTTCCTGGATAGTGGCTATATGTATGTGGTGTTCGTGTAGGAGTGTCTTAAGTTGCATGCGCTTGTTTTGAATGCCGTTTATGTTGAATTGTAGAATCTTCAGTGTGTTGCGTGGACCAGTAGGAAGATTAGCAGGAAAAACAGGATCAGGTTGAGGAAGGGGAGGACCAGGATGGCCAGGTGCAGGTACAGGAGGAAGAACAGGCTGAGCAATAGGAGGAAGAATAGGCGCAAGAGGAGTGAGAGCGATAGCAGGAGGCGTGTTGAGTGGTATATGTGGTGGTGTAGAAAGAGCAGTTATTAAGACAGGTGTAGATTGAAGAAGGGGAGGACCAGGAGAGCCAGGTGGAGTAACAGGTGGAAGAATAGGTCGAGTGATAGGGGAAGATGTGGATGGAAGAGAGGCGGTAGCGATAGTAGGAGAGAGAGGAGTGGGGTTGGGAGTGTTGGGTGGTGTTGTTGGAGTAATGTTGTGTGAAGGGTGACAGTTTTTACACCGCCAACCCTGTGGGATATGTCTATGTTGGTGGACCCCAGAGCAGCGTTTATTGTAGTGTGTCCAGCTGATACAGACTTCACACTGAATTCCGCCTGTTCGGCGGGTCCAGGGAAGACTGCATGTTGGACACATGTAAGGGCCAGGATTAGTCTCAATGTCACCGGAGAGTAGGAGTAGGAGAGTTAAAGGGGGGAAGTATGCCGGCTCACACTCCCCCCTTGGGAAAAAAACGCTCTGGGGCTGTGTGTGTACAAGGGTGGGCAAAGCCCGGGGCGACACTCGGGTCGCGTCCCCACTGAGTGAGGACGGGGGGTTGAAGAATCTTTCGTGCCCATGTTTGGGCCACGCCGCCACCACGTGTAGGCTTTCTTCTGGGCGGCGCTTGATTGAGTTGATTCTCGCGCTGTGAATTCACGCGTTTGGTGTGAGCCCCTCATGTTTTCACGCTAGCAAGCTTGCTTGCAAGCTCGCAATAACGCTTTTAGTTTGCGCGCAGCCAAGTCCCTCTATCACTATGCATATAACCACCTCCCTGTGCGGGTTAACCAGACATGGCAGACAAATGAGTGGATAACTATTTCACTAGTGTTGATGAGATTTCACAGAATTTGACCTATTATTAAAAAATGATTGGCAACAGAGGGAATAATCATATAAAACTTATTAAATTTAGTGGCACTGTCCTACTGATTGATTTAACTAAGTAAATATTTATATTCTCTTACATTTTCAGATCATAAACCCATTTAAAATTCCGATTAAAAAGGTTTCAAACATTTCTATCATAAAATTGGCGGAAGGTTTAGATTCTTTCTAAAAATCTGATTATGACATTCAGTCCTTGATTGGAGATGGCTGATTTGGCAAAATTTATAAAGTGTTGAAAAACTTGGAAGAATTTTGGAATAAAAGAATTTTAAGAATAATTGTTCAGAAAAGAAGCTTAGTCATTACATAGATGCATAGAACACCCAAACATTATTGATATACAGTATGGGCCACAAAAATGTTTCCGCTTTTTCAAATACTTGTAAATCGTTAGCTAATGGACGAAAAAACTGTATTTTGTTCTCTTTTTCTCCGCCTCTTACTGTACTATTAACCATTAAAAACATTTTTGAACTGATGGACATAGCTTAAGAACAGGTAAGCAAAGAGTGAGAGTGATTATTTTTTTCATTGCTCAAAGGTTATTCTTAAGCTAACTCTCTAATTTTACTTACTAAAAGGCAGTGAATAAAAGGAAAAAATTATAATGGTAGACATTTTAATGCAAGGTGCTTACACTTCTTCCTTGGAAACTATTTGAAAATAGAACAACTTCAGTGACATTTTCAATCTCATTGAAGTTTTCACTCTGAGTATTCGTTCTTCGCTTGTTCATTGCATGGTTAAGACCCGCTTCACACTTGCATTCTTAACAGCGTGGAATAAAGCTCTTCTTATAAAAATTCTTAAAATGTGTTTACACTTGCGTTTTTTCATTGCTGAAGTAAAAATTTAATGTGAGTTTTCAATCAGCGTTCAAAAACACAAGTGTAAACACATTTTAAGAAGAACTTTTTTCCGCGCTGTTAAAAATGCAAGTGTGAAGCGGGTCTTAACCATGCAATGAACAAGCGAAGAACGAATATTCCTAGTGAAAACTTCAATGAGATTGAAAATGTCACTGAAGTTGTTCTATTTCCAAATAGTTTCTAAGGAAGAAGTTTAAGCACCCTGTATTAAAATGTCTACCATATTAGTAATTTTTTCTTTTTATTCACTGTCTTTTAGTAAGTAAAATCACAGAGTTAGCTCTAAGAATAACCTTCGCGTAATGACAAAAATAATCATCCTCGCTCTTTGCTTACCTGTTCTTGAACTATGTACATCAGCTCAAAAATGTTTTTACCTGTTAATAGTACACTAAGAGACGGAGAAAAAGAGACCAGGATACAGTTTTTTTTTCGTCCATTGGCTAACTAACGATTTACAAGTATTTGAAAAAGTGAAAACATTTTTGTGGCCCATACTGTATATGCCTATAGTATTGATGAGAATTGTATGCTTCTTTTGGAATATATGTCTTTTTCATTCAAGTTTATAGAAATTGACCATATATTTGTGAGCACGCTCAAATAACTATTCAATAGCTTTGATGATATATCTAACTTCTAAGGCTTTGAGCGTATTATATTGCTGTTCAAACTATGGAGGCATTAAATTTTCTTCACCAAAATTCTATTGTTCACAGAGACCTGAAGCCACAGAATATCTTGGTCTCAAATATCCATTTCTCTGACACTATCATGAATAAATTAGATTTATGGAAGAGAGAACCTGTAAAATGTAAGCTGTGCGACTTTGGTGAAGGAAAATCTAAGCAACTGCAAACCTTCTCCACATTGAAAAGCTTCACTAGTAACATGCAACGTGGATTTTTGGTATATACTTCCCCAGAAGTATTATTGAAAAAAGTGAATCTCCCTTGCTCTATAGAAATTCTCAAGAAAATAGATATCTGGTCATTTAGACTGGTTTTGTTTCACCTGCTCAGTGCTCAGTCCAGGTGCAAGGTATCCATTTTCTTGGGAAATAGAGATGCAGGAGGGATTCTCAGCTGAGAACGTTATATTTGTTATCTATGAGAACTGTAAACCACAGCTGAGTGAAAAATATAAAGATAAGCATTACAATGAATGGGCATTAATAAACAAATTGTTTGAAAAATGATGTGCACTCAACCCATTGAAGAGAATTTCTATTGGTGAAGCTTTAAACTTTCTGATGAATAATAGAAGTATCACTAGTAAAGATGAAAGCGGCTCCATTGCCTTGGTTGAAGAAGATAATGTGAAATCGAGATCCATTGCTATTTAAAAGTACAAATAGCTATCAGGGATGTGGATTCGGAACCATAAATATTAGACTCCAGTATAATAAATATCACAGACTCCTCAACTCTCACTCCAACAAATAATTTTATGATAATATATAGGTGTTATAGCCTCTATACTTTAAGCAAGTATTTTGTTAAATCATCCAAGTGTGTTGAATTTATTGTGATATAAAACAAAACAAAAATTCTTGATTTATAGTAATTTTTCATTTACATAAATCATGATAATTTTTGGAGTCTATGTTAATTTTCGACTCTGTCTTCGAATACACAGCCCTGATAGCTATTTGACATGTAGATTGACTGGATTGCAATAAAAATTAATAAAATAATATATTTAATTTTTCAATCAATCAGTGATTTAATTAACGATTCAGAATACAGGATTATACAACAGAGCTTTAATGAGTCGCTTGCTTCTGGACCATCTGATTGGCCTCCTACTGTTGATTTCTCCAGTGCTGAACCGTCTGTTGTCTTGTCCAGTGCTGAACCATCTGATGTTCTACCTACTATTGAACTATCCAGTGTTGTACCATCTTCTGTCTTGCCTTCTGATGACCTGTACAGTGCTAAACCATCTTCTGTCTTGCCTACTGATGACCTGTACAGTGCTAAACCATCTTTTGTCTTGCCTACTGATGACCTGTGCAGTGCTAGACCATTTTCTGTCTTGCCTACTGATGACCTATACAGTGCTGGACCATCTTCTGTCTTGCCTACTGATGACCTGTACAGTGCTAAACCATCTTTTGTCTTCCTACTGATGACCTGTACAGTGCTAAACCATCTTTTGTCTTCCTACTGATGACCTGTACACAGTGTACAGTGCTAAACCATCTTCTGTCTTGCCTATTGATGACCTGTACAGTGCTAAACCATCTTCTGTCTTGCCTACTGATGACTTGTACAGTGCTGGACAATCTTCCGTCCTGTATATGATTCACCTTTGGATCTTGATATTGGTGAGAAATCTTACATATAAATTTGAAATCTATTCCATTTCTATAGCAATGTAGCTATGATTCTAATGTTAACCCAATATGACCTAAAAAAGATTTACAATTAAGATCAGAATTCAACAAAATTCATGGAAAATGTAATATCATAGTCAGACAATTCTATTCTTTAAATAATGAAGAATGAACTGACTATCTATTGTATTCTGAATGCAACTAATTTTCTTCACATTTAAAAACACATATAGCTACCAGTATTGAATACACATTTACTTTCAGTTCCTGAACATTCTGAGTCAGATGGAACTAATGAATATGACGAAGGAAACTACATATCTGATCATGGTAAATTAGCAGTATTTAATATTGATCTATGCGTTTCAAAGATCAGTATCTCTAATCAACATCTCCCTACACTTACAGATTCATCTCCTGAAAGAGAAAATTTGAGGAGTGACTTCTGTTTCTCTATCTGGAAAGATGTTCATCTTGAAGAAGTCTGCTCTCTACCATTCGATATCGATGGACTATGCTACTATAAGATATCATTTGAAGATAAAAAAGGATTCAAAGAAAAATGCTCTGTTTGTAGAAAATGGAAAAGGTATTGTACATTTGTACAAGCAGTTAGTCAAATTGGAAAGGAATGAGAATGACTGCAAGATGATCTGGCCGTAAATTTTGTGCTAATAATGAATGTCCTTTCTTTTGGAAATTCGGAGAAGAAAATTGTGTACAATTCAAAGTCTATAAAGGGAATCATCTCTGCAGATCTTGCAAATACTGTTACCAAATGTACTCCTTGTTCAGCTGTAAAAATATGGGAGTGGATTCTTGATTCATCTGAAGTATTTATCAATGCATAATGGCTATCATATCTGCACTGCAGTTGACAAGAAAGCTTGCAGGAACAATTATTACATGGAATTAGTGAGATCAAATCCAAATAGCACCTCAAATTCTCTTATAAATTTGAAAATGAGTGAAGAATTGAAGAAACCTGTAATTGATTGGAAAAAGATAGAAGAGGAAGCTTCACTACTTGCTAATAAGCAAAAATTCACAGTTCAAGGGAATTATTAAAAGAGCGACAATTACCACATGGGGACAAGTTCATGGCTGTGACGGAATTAGGAGAAAAAATCAAAACTAAAGATAAATTCATGATATACAGGTTGAATTTGAAAGCTATCAATGATCAACCAACTTATATTTTCATGAGCTCCACTCATATGGCAGAACTGGCACGTTCTGCTAACTGTGATTCAAATTCCCTTTTAAGTTACGAATACATATACTTTGATGCTAAACACAATCAGTGTAAAAACTTCAAAACACTCACATGCTGGATACATCATCCAGTTTTAAGGCAAATGATGTGTCTTGCGACTATGATTGCTGAAAGAGAGAAAGTAGAAACAATTACACTGTTCTTGGATATTTTTAAGCAAATGGTGATTGAAAGTTCTGGAGTTGCAAATTATTGCTTTTCACCAAAAGGGTTTAATGTTGATGAAAATCATGCCAACTGGCAAGCTATCAGGAATGTTTTTGGTGAAGAATTCATTAGCAAGACATTCTCATGCGAGTTTCATTTTAAACAGTGTGTTCACAGACACTCCAAGGTTTTGCAAAACCCAGTCCTTGTGTCACGAAATGTTGACTGCTGAAACTGTGGCATCGTTTTCGGAAAAGTGCAAGAAAGTGGAGAAAATCATAAGAAAGTCAAAGCTTCATTATTGGTTTGAATGGTGAATGTCTCCTTAATAAATTCTGTATTGACTAACATATCCATTGCCATCAGTCAATCTGCTTCAATAACTAATTACAAAAGAGGTATAGGTGAAGGAGGTAGAGGAAGTGCTATTAATGAAAGGTCAAATAGGAAGAGATCCAGAGAGATGGAAAGAGTGACAAGAGCAGCTATGGAGATCGAGAACTGTGAGTTTTTGTCCGCAGAAGAAACTCCTTTCATTGCTGAACATGGAGTCCACAAGCCTCCGAAAAAAGCAACGTAAGAATTGTAGAGTCCGTGTGTTATTAGGTGATTACCCTGTAATAGTTAGCATATAAATAGCAAGCGCTCAATGCCTTGAGAGTGAGTGGAGTGTTAGGAGCAGTGGAGTTAAAAGTTAGTAGAGTGTAGGTTGAGCAGTGTAGTGATACACTCACGGAGTGTTAAGTGTGGAGTGGAAGCACTAACTTAGAGTGTGATGGCCACACACACAGCTTAGTAGTATATTGGCTTGTGTTAACACACTCTCCCATTGGGATTCCTATCATGCCTAATGATATGGATCCCTACTCTATTCCTTAATAATATGTAAGCTGCCTTAACCTGTAACGTAAGATAACTAATAAGGTTACAGAACTCCGATTAATATATTCAATGAACCCTGTTATATTATTTTATCTGATATAAACTCTTACGTAACCGATGCAACTAAAATCGGATATTTTAATTTATCACAATGGATAAAAACTCAATTTTTGAATCAATGCTTATCAAATCTAACTTGGATATAAACGAATGGAGAATAATGGCTTCAATCTTTGGTTTCAAACGAGATCATTGGATAGGATCTTAATTTTTATCAATAGTTATTAAATCATACTTTAGCTGGTCTTTTCATTCAATCTTTCTCCATTTTCAATATCTTTTATTCTTAGTGTGATTCGAACAACTAATAACTAAATATATCTACATCTTTATTGTCACAAAACTTATCTACTCATTTTGGTAGACATCTCCTAGTTAGTTCGATGATTATCTTGCTAAACGTTTCTAACGATAAAATCTTTATATATATTCATTAATTAAACAGCCCTCAGTAGATAGTGGACCCTAACACTCGCTCCATTCGGAGTACAACTCACAATCTGTTTATATGGTGTTGGTAATTTAACAAAATTGTCAGTTGTATATTTTTACTCCTACAAGGCGGAGTGTCAGAGCTCAATCCCCTAGATTTGGGGGTAGACCTCTCACCACCACGCCAAAAATTGTCATCAATTTGGCTTTTAAGTCACACTATCTCTATTATATCTATACTGAATGGAGTCTCTTGGCATGCAATTTCGACCATCACCATCTTAAGGATTTTTTAACGCTACTGACATTATTTAAGCTCTTCAATTATAAGGTTTTATATTTTTTGTATTAGGTAGACTGGTATTCTTCATTTACTGTCACCTCTTCATCCATCCGTGTATTCAGTCACCAGTGCTTGAGTCTCCTTTCGTCACATTCACGATACAGTGACTGCATCCATTATCTGTCCCGACGGTGATAGATAACTTTGTACATGGAGCCACTTTCTTTCATGTTTGCTTCTTCAAATCTCTTGTATAAGAAATTTATTTCCGTTTGACGTTAATGATATGGCCCGTGGTTCTGAACTAGACGTTAAACCCCCTACTTAATTGATTCTTTAAACATAAATTCCTTCAACTCACGAGTGAATAAGTTTGGATGCTCGCTACCAACATTAGACTCATCAGAATTATCAACTATGAGTTGATATACAGGGTCGTGCAGCTAAATTGGGACTAACATAACTTTTTTTAAATTCGCTATTTTAAAAGGCATATAATGATTAAATGTAATTTTTACTTGTATTTTTTTTTCTTTATTGTCTACAGAACAAAATCATTCTATGTGACTACCCTTTGCGTCAATAATTTGGGAGATTCTCGAGCGAAACAGTGAACAACTCCTTTTTACATCCTCGGGGTCAAGATTACGAAATGCCCGACGAATGGGGGCTTTCAGAGAGTTGACACTTGGATGTGAAGTTACGTTAGACTCTCCCTCAATGACGCCAAACAGCCAATTGTCACAAACATTCAGATCTGGGGAGCTGCTGGTCCAAATATCCTTCGGGACCATCAAAGGAAGATTCTCCTTTAGGAAATCCTGAACATTCTTGCTCCATGCGCGGGTGCAGAGTCAGGTGACAAATCCGAGTCCATCAAGTGAGTCGTCGCGTAAGTGTCTACACATGTTGCATCCCAACAAAGACATCTCCCACCAGTAAAAGGGAAGACAGAGACACCATCAACCCCCAGAATATTACCATATTTCAATCCGAGATCTAAATGAAAAAGCAATCATTTGTACTGTTCCATATTTATATTAACTAAACGAAAAGTAATCGGTGACCGGAGAATTCGCCGTGGAAAATTTCGCCGTTAGGAAGATTCGCCGTGAGGAATATTTAAATATTTTTTAAATAATAATGTAACGGACTATATGTATTTCTATGTATGTTAATAACTATATGGAAATAATATAAATATTAATATATGACAAAACATATTATATTCCTATTTATTCCTCATATTACTTTAGAATCGCAGTAACGAATATTTTTATTGATTCTAAAATAGAAAAGAATGTAATTTTGGTTTAGAGATATTGCATACATTCACAAGAGAGATATTTTAAATGTAGCATTCTTAACAGTGTACTACCTTGAAATATTTGTGCCATGCACAATAATTCAGATTTCAAGAGGTAAACCAAAGTCTTTGGGTAAACCGTACAATGTAATACCGAATAAATAAATAAAATCAATAATTAGGTAGCTTTATCTTTAATTCACAATATTAAACACACAGGAACACTTAACACATTTAAGAGGAAGTGACGCAAACCGACTAGGATTAGCCAAAACACAGCTGACTATCACTCACTAGTGATCTTATTCATCTTTACTGAACATTATTTTAACAAAGAAATTAGCTTCGACTATTTAGTCAACCAATCAAAACACTCAAAATGTTATACAGCGATCTCACGTGACACAAAATTATACGATTACTGATTAAAATATACATTGCATATATGAACAGTTAACATAAATTTTTGGCATCATAGTTTTATCAGATATACAATATTAAATAATTATCTACAATTAATATTTACAATTATAAATTCTTATATTAGTTATTTAACAAATTGGTTTACTTTATAATTATAAATATTTTTTTTAAATACTTAAAGGTATTTGAATTGTTATGTCATCTATAATTTCTTCTTCACGGCGAATATTCCTCACGACGAATTTTCCTAACGGTGAATTTTCCTACAGCGAAAATTCCGACTGCGAATTTTCCCACGGCGAAAATTCCTAGAACCATATAATCATTTATAATTTCTTGTCCGTAACCTTTACTTGCTCTGACTCTCTCTTCACATAATGCCTATTTAATATGAGAAATTTTCAAGAATACGACAGGTGAAATTAATGTGAGTTATGCGTATTTTTTGAGTAAATATTACGAAAGTGTTTTCTATATTATTAGTGTAAATTTTAGGTAAACAACTTTACATCATCGGTAGATCATTCGCCTATTTTATTGTAAAGGCCAAACCGTTGCACTCTTCACGATATTATGAATTTAATGGTTCTTTTATTAGAAATACCATATAATGAGAAATCTTCTCGTGAAAATTCAAGTTTCAAAAGTTGTGACATACACAATACATAGATTTATGTTATTTCTAGTAAATAATGATCAATTCGTAACAATAGTATTGTGAAGAGTGCGGCGAACCTGCTATTAAAATAAATATTGCTTCTCACTAGAATTTCCATCTATGATTAAAAATTTGAATTTCTTACTCGCAAATTCAATTCTCACTTGCATTTTGAAGTTATACTCGCAGATTGAATTTCCACTTTCATTTTGACAGGTACGTACCGCTTCAATTTATCACCAAATAATGCCAAGTCCTAGTGCTAATGGTAATTACAACGATATATGATAATAGCATCTATAGAATTGTTACTCCTCAAATCTTATCGTTTTCTATGAGTTTCGATAAAAAGAACACTTTTTGAGGAGTAAACTATAAGCGTTGTGGCAAAAGTTCAAAGAAGCGACTGAATTAATCATTATTGGGCCAATGTAGCAGATAAGAATTTTCAATTGCTAATCTATACAACCAATCCATATATCTGCAATTTTTTCATGGAAATTTGATAAATTGAAGTGAACTCTTTGTGTCATGCTGTCTGGTATCCTAACCCGTATATGATCACTTCCAGGATTCAATAACTTATTCTACAGTATCCTGGATCACTTCAACATGATAGTTTAATTTAGAAAAATATAAGAATAAACAATATCGTATTATGTGCATTCCTATTGAGAAAATGAAAATATTCCGATAAAAAATATGACTTCATAAAAAAAATATATGATAAAAATAATAATAACAATAACAAATGAAGACTATAAAGTCGCCATTGTATCCGTCATCATAAAGTCTCTGTGGAAAATTTCTAAATTTGAAATTAGCAATTCGGTATTCCTACGTAAGAAAACTGAAAGTTGATGATAAAATGGAAATTATTCAACATATTTAACAAGGCTTATGATATTCAAAGAAGACGTCATTATCCTCATACAAGTACAATTATACATTAAAAACAGAATGAATTTACTATGAATGACGTATGGATTCTTCAGTGTTTCACCACTTGTCCACTTCATCCGATTCTTTTCGTATCACACATATAGTGGGCGATATTGCAATGGACATTTTAAACCCGAATTCATGTTCTGGATGAGAATTATGGAACTCTAGCGATAGCTCTATTATAAATTAAATACATTGTTTATTTGCTTTGAAATACTTCGTGAAAAGCTACAAAAAACTAGTTTATTTATGATCATAATGGTTCAATACTACTTGATCGCTGAATAATTATTTAGCAGTCTATGGAATGTTCTAAACTGCGTCCATCGCTTTATTGCAGATCACTATTTAGAGAATTAATTTTAATAATATTGATCGTACAGTAGTAAAACTTTGGTCACTGGAAGATTGCTTCTATGTTAGTATCTTGCTGAAATATTTTTTGAATCCATGAGAAAATTGGAAAGTTAGGAACGTTTATGTATTTTGAAGGTATTTTAACTGTCCATCGCTTTATTGCAGCTCTGTGAAAAGGCCAAAAAATGGGCGATTAACTTTTACCGAGAGGTTAAAAATTGTAACAGGTCCTGCAGAAGGGAGTACTCTTCTATATTTAGCTAATGAATTTGGGATGGATAAGAGAAACATAGTTTCTATTGTGGAAGATCCCGACACCAACCCAAGGAGAGATGAGGGTACGAGGAGAAGCTTTTTCCCCTCGAAATATGCGAAAATTACCCAGGCAGGTTATAAGGCAGCCAAATAACACTAGTGCCTCCATTTTCGACAAGCCTGTCATTGGTTATTCGTCCAAACAGTGTCTTTAATGAGACGACAAGGAACGTGGAGCCCATTTCCAGGCCTCCTAAGTGAAAAGACCCATAAGGAAAAAGGCATTAGATGTACACAGAATTACATGCAAACAAACTTCTTACTTGTTCTTTTAACAGACGAGGAAAGAGCCACCCTTGATTGTCTGGATGGATGGGTTAAAGTTTGGATCCTACTGAAGCTGTTAATCCACACTGGTTTCGTCGTCAACAAGGAGGCTATGGCTTTATGTTTTAAGCGGGCATAATTGGTGAAACGTTAATTGGCCCTCTCCGAGTACCAGAGGGTGTAAACCTAACAATCCAATCCTACATTACCTCTTTTGTTGAGTACTTGTTCCCTTGGCCTAATAGTTTGCAATTATCTCGTTGACAAAAGATGATTTTCTTGCATTACTTCGCACAATCTCATGCTTAAAGGGTTACAACTTCTTTCCTCATATCTCTGGGCATCAAGTGAGAGACTCTCATGACTTGATGAGAGTCTGGTCTTAAGCCCCATTGAGCATTTCTGACCGTTTCATTTGAGACATTATATCGGGACTGTTTTGACGTAACTATTGTTTGACAGCCTTGTCAAAAATGGAGGCACTAGTGTCATTTAGCTGCCTTATGACTTGCCTGCGTATTTTTCGCATATTTCGAGGGGAAATTCTTTTTCTCGTACCCTCATCTCTCCTTGGGTTTGTGTCGGGATTTTCCACAAACGAAACTATTGTTCTCTTAACCCTTCCAAGTTATAAAGCTAAATATAGAAGGGTCCTCCCTTCTGCAGGACCTGCTACAATTTTTACCCTCTCGGTTGAAGTTAATCGCCCATTTTTTGGTCTTTTCACAGAGCTGCAATAAAGCGATGGACAGTTAAAATGCCTTCAAAATACTTAAACGTTTATAACTTTCCAATTTTTTCATGGATTCAAAAAAAATTTCAGCAAGATACTAACAAAGAAGCAATCTTCCAGTGATCTAAGTTTCACTACTGTACGATCAATATTGTTAACATTATTCTCAAAATAGTGATCTGCAATAAAGCGATGGACGCAGCGTATATTTAGTACTAAATAATAGGAGACAGTTGATGTTGGCCGATGACAGTTTAGTATTAGAGTGCAGATGGTTATTATTTTTTTATTGTTCTCATGAATATACACAGATAATTTAGGATGTGAAGTTCAGCTTACTGGTGTGAATGCTGTTCGTTGTTTCACGTTGTAATGTAATTACTGATTATCTAATTGAAGTTATTATTATTGTGTATTATTTTTCTGTTTAGAGTCTAACTATGAATAAAATATATACATTCTGTTTAAGATTTTAATTAGATTTGGAGGCCTAAATGGAAAGCCTATTTGCGCCTAAAATTCCTTTTAGTCATTTTGTACTATTCAAATAAATTTTGTAAAGAGAATTTATCTCCCAAATTGTTGCTCTAATTGTAAAGTATTGTTTGTTTAATTTCATGCAATTACATCTATTTACTAATATAGCTATATTATTAACACCTATAAGTCTTAAAGCATTACTCATTTTTATGAATATTAATGTCATATGTTGAATTCATAAAAAAACCTGTCCAATAATGCTATGAATTTTGAGCCATTTATTGTGAAAATTCTAGCTTTACTTTGAACCCTCCTACTTATTTCAAAATCAGCATATTTTCTTTTTGTTTGTTTCTACACATTGCCATTTATACATCAGACAACGGTTCGAAAGTAAATATACAAGAATAAATCAAATAAACTTCAAATCGATTGTAGTTAAAAAGTTTAGATAGAAGAAGATAGTTATAGTAGTGTTCCATGTGTTCAAGTTATATATGATAGTATTTTAGTAACTTATCACTGATACTATATAAACTGTAGCTAATTGTTCCCTATTGGCTTACTTGAACTATTCCCATAGTGAAGATATATGTTCACAATGCATTTTAACTGATAGATATTTTTTCTGTTCGACATTCGATCCACAATTCAGTGTTATTGTTTTACTTTAGTTATATTATTTTTTATGTTGTGAACATATGATTTACAATAATAGTTTGTCATGGCAATCCTACTGAGACCTCAAGAGAATGGAGAACCATGTAGTTACTCTAAATCCTTGTTTTATTTGTCACGATTAGAAGTTACACTGCACGCAGTGCCTGGGAATAAAAGAGAAAAACCAACTACTAAAACTATCCTAAAAAGTTGTAGGTCTATAAAAATGCATCTATAACAATCTATTAAAAACACACCTAAATCTATCACTAAACTTACTGGCTATAATCAATCACGACCTTAAGAAGGTAGTAATAGATGTAAAAAAGAAATCAAACTTTCCTTTACATAATATCCCATTTCATATTGTATCTGATAATCCTGTACACATTTCATCTTTTAGGTATTTTGTCCGTTATGCGTTTTGTCCGTAGTCATTTTATCCATATTTTGTCCGTAGTCATTTTATCACCATAGGTCAGTTGTACTCTAGTATAAGGTTGTTGCTTGCAATTTGAATAAATCAATCTATAGCTGGTAAATTCATCCTAACACATGTAAGCTGTTCAGTGTTTATGGGATATTCAGTTGGAGCTGTTAGAATTCTGTTAGATTGTATTAATTTCGAGCCTTTGGAGGTATTTAATAAGGTCTAAATAAAATATTTTTAGGTAAAGAAAACGAATATGACTGTGGAATAAAATTGGCAACTAAGATAAAATAGTTTGGGGATTGAATGACTTGGATCAACCGGCAGTGATAAATTAACCTGAAACTAGTTTAAGGCTAATAGATTTAGAATTTTAGAGGGTCGGGTTCACCCCTTCAGGGAACTCAACCCCTCACTCGTAGTTCCTGAAGGAATTTCCTCTTCTGTAAAGTTTTATCCTTCTTGTTTTTAATGTAAAATTATTGTCTTTTTAAAAATAAAAAATAAATCACTCTTCAATAGCAATTCTGACGCACATATCCAGGTCACTAATTCAAATCTACCTTTAGGACGGGGGTCATAGAGGGATTGTACTGTTCTTGTGCGTATTTGCATATTTTCTTTGAACCAAGATCGTGGAAGATAATCACGGCACCAGTCTTGACTGACATTCGCTGTGTGTAATGTCGCGCCATCTTGTTGAAAGGTCCACACGGAGTGTCTTCACTGAAGAGGTTCTTAGCAGATGCTAACATTGGCTTCTAAATGTATTCATCATAATATTTAGAGCTAATTTTGACGCCCTGTTCAATAAAAATTAGAAGAGACTTCCAGGTTTTGGAAACGGAAGCCCAGACCATTACTGAAGCTGGTTTCATGGTTCTGTATACAGTTTTTTGTTCGTATAGAATGTTCTTAGCATTTTTACCAATTATTCTGTCATTCCGCCAAATTGTTATATTCCAGGTTTGATTCAATTATTTGGTTTTGTACAAAACTGACCATAGGCGTCTTCTATTAGATAGAAGACTGCGATAATTCTTTAGCCTTATTTGCTTATTGGAATATCAAGGTTATTAAGATATCAATATTATGATAGAAAAGAATCATATGAAAATTGATAGGATATCAATTATAATTAACGTAATATTTTTTTAATAAACTACCAAATTAGAACTCTTGATTAATAGTTCCATCAGTATTAACATTTGACAGAATCATGTTTTCTATATTTCGTCATATCAATTTTTGGAATTATAGGTATTCTATATTTTTAACTTTTTTCCTTCCAAAACCTGACAGAAACACATTATAAAGCATATGGTATCAAGTTTTCTTACTTGAATCTGTATTATATTATAAAAATATTACAACAATGGTGTTGATAAAAACATTGCAAAATTTATATAAGGTATAAGTTTCTCTGCTTGACAGTATTTTACTTATTTTAAGTAGGTATTTCAATGTTAAATTCAACTCAATTATTGCTGTTGTTCTATGTATTCGCGTCGGTAAGTTCAGATGGCGTTCCATAATTTCTAAAACAGAAATTAGCGAGAGTGTTACATCTGTATAGGTGTATATAGTGTGATATCTTCCTGATAGTACAGACAGATAATCATTAAAAAGCATATAATCAAGCGAGGAATGGTATAACTAATGTTATTTAATAAAGCACTATTTTCTTTAAAAACATAGAGAATTCAGTCGCTATATTTTATAAAGATATGTTTATGTGACATATGCAAAAATATTTCTTACAAATTGCTTTTTCTAATTAATCTCATCTGGATAGTGACGATTAATTGAATATAATTAGATGATGAATATTATTATCGAATATTGTTATTTATTTCAGAAAGAATAAGCATGAAAATATCAGTCTCAACAATTATCTCTATTTTCTTTATCTACGTACTGTATAGACTTTGAGACATGACTCTCATTAAATACAAATTTTATAATATCATGTGTAATGAAAACGACGCCTGCATGTACTTGCAATTTAAATTTCCCACTCGGATTTCAAAATACTCACTCACAATATCTCTTTTTGACTGTCACTTTATACTCGCACTCGCAGTTTTACACTCGCATTTTTTCACTCGCACTCGCAGAACTTAGGTTTTGAAACTGTCAAATTTTTGGGTCACTAATCTCCAAATTACCTAGGTAGTATGACTCAGTGCTCACCATTCAATGATAAATACTACCTAAAATTATACTATAACTGTTAGTAAGGTACCTAAACCCATTTATCAGCTACCTAATTCACTTAGTCTAGAGTCTAAACCTATATAAGTATTTATCACAACAACTATTTTAAACATGCACACACAATGACATCAGAAACAGCAATGGCGTCACCCTGTAAACAGATCTGAAGACTGATTACTAATTAGTATTTATTCAGAAAAGATTTTGATTTGAGTAACAACAAATATCGATGCAGAGAACCAACATTTAGCTACCTCATGCAGCAAATGAAATGGAAATGTGACACATAATGATAAATCAGAGAATCTGTATGTGTAAATCAGATTCGGTCAAATCAGCTAAATAAGGTTATGCATTTCTCTCTGTGTGCCAGAGTTCTAGGAAAATCTGTCGCTAGGGGAGCTCGCCGTGTGATTTTTGATTTACCGGCATATCTATATTTTATATACAAAATTATCATAGAATTGGAATGGTTATGAGTTTCGTTTACTTGAAACTTTTTCAAAGTTTCCCTAAAACTTTTTTTCACTCGACTGGTTGTTACCGAATTTTTACCAATTTTTATTTGTGTCTACAATAGAAGTATGTCGATAGAAGAAAATGATGTATCTTTTTTGTTCATATTCATACAGATTGATGCACATCAAACAACCATTGATGAACTGATAATAGTTCATTATTGACTCGTACACTTGTGTCAATAACATTAGTTACATGAAATTTACTGGATAATGTGTATAGCAGAATGACGAGAGACACCACGACCTGTAGAATTAACTCCCAATACATCAAGTTTCCTTTCCATCAAGCCAAGGAGAGATGAGTATACGATTAAAAGCATTTTCCCCTCTTCATATGCGAAAAATACGCAGGCAGGTCATAAAGCAGCTAAATGACACTAGTGACACCATTTTTTAAATGGCTGGCATTGGTCCTATGTCCAAGAATGCTTCCAATCGTACCCTCATACCCTTGGTGTTGGGATTCTCCACAAAAGAAACTAGAGTTCTTTCATCCATCGCCAGTTCTTTGGCTAAATCTTGAAGAGAATTTCCTTCTGCAAGATCTGCTACTATTTTTCCCCTCTTGATTGAATTAAATCGTCCATTTTTTGCATTTTCATAGAGCTGCAATAAAGCGATTGACAGTTAAAATCCCTTAAAAATACAAAAACATTCATAACTCTCTAAATTTCGCATGGATTCAAATAATATATCATCACAATATTAACCTTAGGAGCAATATTCCAGTGAGACAAGTTTCACTACTGTGCGAAAAATATCATTTTAATTATTAACTAAATAGTGATCTGCAATAAAGCGAATGACACAGAGTTAAGCTTTTTCTCAATAATCTTCTGAATATGGGTAAAAGTGATGATGGTCTATAGTTTTCAGTTTGAATGCAGTCATCACTCTTGAAAATACGCATTACTTTCACAATGATTGTTAGGTAATTGGGGAAATGCCTCTTTAAATGGATTTGTTGACTACAGCTGACAATATCTGACTCACCATATCACCTACAAACTTTTAAGTCCGACTGGTGGACAATTTATTAATCATCTTTTATTTGAGTGGGAAGATATTATTTTTTATTAATTATAAGTGAAGATTAAAGATCACAATTACTAAATGATTGAATACCTCTCTTGCTTTTCATCTCGTTTACCAGTACTATTAAAATATTCTGCCAATCCACGTCTAATTAAAGAAAGAGGATCTTTGTACTGAGATTCCTCAGCATTAGCTATTAATAGTGTGATAGGAGATGGGTATACTAAGAGTCATAAAATTCAATGAAAATTAGGATACCTTTAGATTGTCTGGGAATGAGTATGTGTTCTCAATAAGTTGAAGGAGAGCAAAATATAGGCCAATCTTAGTTATTCTCTTATCGGATTTATCTCCAACCATTGCAACAAGATATAGATTGTAAAAACGTACTGTGTAAGAATGTTGTACCTTCTTTTCTATTTAGTTCATCAGTGTTGATTTGGAGTAAGACACAAATAGATATGAAAACAATAGTCTGGCATACTCATGTAATCTGGGTAGGGAGATAGGTTTGATAACTATCATGTTTAAGTAGTTGATTGCATCGAAAGGAGCTGCATGAATGAAAGTGCTTACTTGATAGGACTTTGGCAAAGGAAAAACTAGGAGTTTATCACATTAGACTCTGTATTACTGATGTAATTGCAGTAAGTTCACTTTCTTTATACAGGAAACATAAAGAAGCTTATATCAGTAAAATGGTATGAGAAGGAAGGAATTTCTCTTGCTCAGACAAGAACTAACTCACTCAATCTGTAATGTGTTGAAGAACAAGAAAAATCTACCATTTTCTTGTTGAGTGCAGTTCATACGAAGATTATCGAAAGGAACAAGGAACATAATCTATCACAATTTTTATTCCTTTCTGGATATCAGAATCAGATGTTATAGAAAAAAAGAGTAACACTTAATTGGGGTGTTAAGAGTTTTAATAGTTTTATCAAATATACAGATAAGTTTTAATAGGGATAACTAAGTTAGGTAAATTGAAGTGCTTTCAGGGTTTTGGATAATCAGGGAATTGGCCGTAAATTCCGGTATGATGAGGGCTGTGGTGATCCGAGGAGACAACAAAGAGGAACAGAGTCTATCCTGCGAATGGATCAGTGTAAATTCATCGCGTGGTAAATTCATCGCATGGTAAATTCATCGCATGGTAAATTCATCGCAGAGTAAATTCATCGCATGGTAAATTCATCGCATGGTAAATTCATCGCAGAGTAAATTCATCGCATGGTAAATTCATCGCATGGTAAATTCATCGCATGGTAAATTCATCGCAGAGTAAATTCATCGCATGGTAAATTCATCGCATGGTAAATTCATCGCAGAGTAAATTCATCGCATGGTAAATTCATCGCATGGTAAATTCATCGCAGAGTAAATTCATCGCATGGTAAATTCATCGCATGGTAAATTCATCGCAGAGTAAATTCATCGCATGGTAAATTCATCGCATGGTAAATTCATCGCATGGTAAATTCATCGCATGGTAAATTCATCGCAGAGTAAATTCATCGCATGGTAAATTCATCGCATGGTACATGGTACAATTTAAATATATAATGATTAACTTAATTAAATAAACTATTACCAAATAATTGCAGACTTTACTTTACTTTTCGCCTGATTAGAGTAACTCGTTTGTGCGAATCTGTTCTGTTAATTTATTTTAAATGAATAATATGTGTGAAATTGCATTAATTTATTATTTTCATAATTATGTAAATTTTCTTTAATTTCAATTTATTTACGTATTCGACTAGCTACTTATATTTTGAACGACAACATATCTGTAGATGCCACACCTGTTTGACCAAATTCAAAGTAAATTAAAAATAACTAAAAATAGATTTAGATATTAAATATATATAGTTTTATTCGTTGTTATCAATAAATTAACAAATTAATATAAACTGAAACACGTGTTTGTTATTAAAATATTAAACAAAATTCGTTGTGGTTGTTTGCATGTGGTCGGTTATGTACTTTAGATAGCTATTCCACAAACTGCTGTGTAACATTAAGTGGTGTCAATCAGCAGTGTTATACAGTCTATTGGAGAGCGAGTTTGTAGTATTCTAAGTACTAGTGAAATCTTGATGGTGACAACTTCTCTCTTATCGATTATTTTAGTAGAATTAATTTTTATTCTTCTATTTTGTATTATTCATGATTATTATTTTTTCTTGTTTACTATGTTTGCTACTTTCGTCATCATGTAGTTTCAATAATTATAGATTTAACAATAATAAAAAGGTATACCAATCAAATGAATTTTAGCTTAAGAAAAATATGTGTATAAGATGGTTATGATCGCCTTTGTCACACCAACCTTGGTCAATTATAGATTAGACCTAAGTTTACTTTATGAGATGGATTACGAGTAACTTCTGTAATCTAAACAGTGTCTTCGACAATATAATAATTGACTTTTTTTAGTGAATCATCTTTCGAAGTGCTGTTTTTTTCTAAACCTTTCATTTCAAATGAGCATGTATTACTTGGTTTTAATTATGTAGATGTACTCTTACTATTCACTTATAATGCACATGTTTTTACTTCACTCGATAAACGTTCATTCTGTATATAGTTTCTCAGCATTAGTGTTAATGTTAAACTAACGTAATGTACGGTTAACAAAATCAAAATTTTCGTTAGTCATAATTCACTGTTCACCATTATAAAAATTTTATCGTAGGAAAAGTACTATTAATAACATAAGAAAACTAAGTTAAATCATTTCTACCTTCTCTTACAGAGACAAAAGTTCATTTTTAATGCTTGAGTTTAAAATTCAATAGCCAATGATTTAAATATGAAAATGTTTATCCCCATCACTCTTAAAATAATTAAAACTATTTATTTAGATTGCGTTAGAAAGTTAAAGCTCTTTTTTTAATTTAAATGAATTTACTGTGATAACTTCTTTATTTTCCAGAATTATCCTAGAATGAATTACAATTATTACTCGTTATAAGATGGCTTTACAGTACGTACTAAGTGAAAGAAATACAAAGAAGCTTATAGACAATGGTCATTTATTCTGCAGAGAAAAAGACAGTGGTGTACGAATATGTTGGAAATGTGACCATTATTATAAAACTAAATGTCCTGCTAAAATTCACACAGTAGATGATTTAATTGTCAAGAGATTGAAGGAACACAACCATGCAGGTGATGATGCTAGTGTTGAAGTTGCCGAAACTGTTAACAAAACGAAAACTGTAGCGTTACAGTCTCCAGAATCTCCGCATTGCATCGCTACGAGTGCCTGTGTAGGATTACCACGAGCAGTAGCGGGTCGATTGCCCTCAATTTCTCTCATTAAGAGGAACATAAGGAACGCAAGAAACGTGAAAAGTGATGCTCCGCCCAATCCAGAAAATTTAACTCAGATGCAAATACCACTAAAATACAGATTAACTCATTCTGGTGAACCTTTTCTACTAAACGACAGTGATGACGGCTCAAGAAGGTTTATGATATTTTCGACGGAAAATAATCTTCATATACTGTCACACTCAAAGTTTTGGTATGCAGATGGTACATTTAAGACTGTTCCCTCATTGTTTACTCAGTTATACACGATTCATGGTGTTACCAACGGATAAACGTTGCCTCTTGTGTACTGTCTTATGGCTAAGAAAACTGAAGAAAGCTACAATTCATTTTTTTCAGAGCTACGGACGTTGCAGCCAAATTTAACGCCTGCCATAATTTCGACTGACTATGAAAAAGCAGCCACCAATGCATTTAAGGACAATTTTCCAGATGCTACAATGCAAGATTGCTTCTTCCATTTTTCACAATGTTTGTACCGATCTATTCAAAATCATGGATTGCAGAAAATATACGAGAGTAATAGTGAATTCGCGTTAAAAATGAGGATGATCGCAGCACTTGCTTTTGTTCCTCCCCTAAATGTTGTTCGATTCTTTGAGCATTTATGTGATAACAACAATTTTCCAGATGAAGCTCAACCCGTATTAGATTATTTTGAAGATACGTGGATAGGCCGGCCAGGCCGTCGTCAAGTACGCCGTCCACCATTATTCGATCACGGCATTTGGAATTGCTTTGCTGTGGCCACAGAAGCCGGCCCAAAAACCAATAACGTCTGTGAAGGATGGCATAGGTCATTAAACACGCTGACTGGAGCTCAACACCCAACAATTTGGAGATTCATAGAAGTATTAAAAAAGGAACAAGCAAAAGTCACTGTTAATGTAGAGCAGTATATCTCTGGCACAGATGGTCAACCTAAAAAAAAAAAAGATTGTGCTGTCAGAGTACAAAGAATTGCAAATAATTTTGATAATCTGGAAATTTTAGATTATTTACGAGGCATAGCGTACAATTTTTCGTTTTAGAAGTAAAGTAGATTGTGTATAGTTGAACGATTAAATTTAATTTTTAGTATTTAATTTTAATATTAACGGTTTGCTTAATAATATATGGTACATATCCATATATTATTTGTAATGTTAAAATGTATTTTTATAAAAAAATAATATCTTCTAGTTTTCTATTACTCACCTCTCTATTATTTGTATTCCTTCCTGGGGCTCTATCCTTTAACTTTCTAAGGTCATTTTACCATGTTTATCATTTTTTAACGCTACACAGAGAAAAAAGTTTACTCATATTTAATGGGTCAACAATTTATGCTTTGAATCAATTTATTACGTGAGTTGGTTTGACTATAATCATGTTTTCATGTGTGTCAAAACAACTATGATGTGTGTGTCACCAAACATAGTTAATTCAAATCATTTTATGGATTGAATCAACTTACTATGAGAGTTGGAGTTACATTTTGGGAGTTTAGACATATGTTAAAACAACTAGGACATAGTGTGTTGAAGTAACTCACAAAGATTGTCATTTCAATGTATCTGGTGTATGAATAAACTTACTATGAGAGTTAGTGCTACTTTTTTTTAAAGTTTAGATGTGAGTTCAATCAAATGAGTAAGTGGCAACTTATGCTTTCCTCAAAGCTAATTTATTCGCATAACACTTTTCAGTTCAAATCTTGTTTCAAGTGTGTTACGTGTTGAATGTGAACGCTCCTCAATACCATTTTAGTTCAAGTGCAAACAATAGCGTTATATGCATTAAATAGTATTATCGCTGCCGATCGATTATTAATTATTAATTAATTCCATTAATAAATTGATAAATATCTGCCTAAATATTTTAAAATATTGGTGATTGATAGTTTGGTGGCTTTATATATGTAGTTATTTGAAGAGCTGATTATCAGTATATAACTTTTATAATAATAAATTTTGATTACTGCCTTCCAGTTTGTAAACTGATATCCAAACTAATTTTCCTAGATTATTATATGTTGACTTAAGCATCATACCTACCTAGCTGTTTTTTTTTTCAGTGTCAATACCTTCTACATGGGGTACGGTCAAGAGCCCCCCGGTCATGAGCCCCCCCGTTCACGAGCCCCCCCGATCATGAGCCCCCCCGATCATGAGCCCTCCCGGTCACGAGCCCCCCCCGATCATGAGCCCCCCTAGGTCATGAGCCCCCCTAGGTCATGAGCCCTATCGGTCATGAGCCCCCCCCCCCCTCCCCTCCCTGTTTTTTTAATCCTTATTTACCTAGTTATAAACAAATGAAGAATTACTTAGATAGAAATAACTGAGAGTTACTAATGTAGTTTGTTGTATCCGCTAGTTTGTTGTACTGCACACTTCATGATTGTTTAATGACCTGGCAGGGGGGTTCTGGGGCGGCACGCCCCCCGATATACATATATTTTATGTTTATTCAGTAATGAACTACAAAAGTGTCAATAAGGATTAAATAGTATAGGTAAATAAGGATTTAAAAACAGGGGGGCTCGTGACCGGGGGGGGGCTCATGACCGGGGGGCTCTTGACCGGGGGCTCTTGACCGGGGGGGCTTATGACCTAGGGGGGCTTATGACCTAGGGGGGCTCTTGACCGGGGGGGGCTCATGACCGGGGGGGCTATGACCTACACCCCTTCTACATAGGCTAGGCAGTTACTGCGCTGTCCTCGGAATAGGGTAAGTTCCAAATTATCAGGCGATTTCAAATTTTCGGTCACGTATGAAATGTAGTATATAGCTACCTAATAGCTAATTAAAATAAAAGTTAATTTAATATAGTTTTTCTTACGCGACCGAAAATGTGGAGCCGTCCGATATTTCGGAATTTATCCTAGTATCTCAAGTAAAGTGGTCTGATAATCTATATATTTTAAAACTTGTTGGTGTACCTATAGGTAGGGTTGCACAGCCAAATTCGGTTCTTTAATTTCTAATTGTGACCCTATTAAGAGAGTCTCAAAATCATTCTGAAATTAGTTTAGCTATATACTGAATTGTTGAACATCATAATTTAAGCTCAATTTATGATAGGTTCTATTCGTTTCACGAGTGCCTTGAAGTCATGATGGTTATTAATGTTTCTGAGATAAGAGACCGCAGTTAGTTAAAGTGCCGCAATTTACCTACTTGACTCTAGTTTTCTATGACTGGGAGAACTCCATCCAGGGAGGTAGTCGGAGGAGAACACCGTCCAGGGATTTAGCAGGGAGAACTCCAACCAGAGGTGAGCCTTTTGATATATTGTACTTTCTTGGTATTTAATTAATGTCTACATTATGAGTGTATAATGAACAAAATTATGAGGATTAGCTAGAAAAATCCATTGCATTTATTAGAGCTAAATTTATACTGCATCTGAAGATTTATAATTAGTTTAACATTTTATATAAATAATTTACCTATATGAAAGAATTCTCAGTTAATAATTCTTTTCATTTCTTTATTAATATATGGTTTTCTATATTTTCTGAATCTACTTTCAGATCTTGATGAAGAATTGATGAAGTAGATCAACGTCATCAACTATCGGAGTCCTCTTCAATTCCTTTGAATGGTCCAGGAACAATTATGCTAGGTCAAAGTAAGTATTTGAAAATATTAGATGATTTTCAAATATGTATTTGCAATATGATTAGCTCTTACTTTTTCATATGCTTTTAGGGATTCCAGACATGAAAAGAATATCGAAGCTGTCGCTATCTCATCACAAAAGGAAAAAGAGTAGGTGATGTTATTGATAATGTATATGAACGATACTGTGAATTTCTATTCAATATATATTAATATACGAATCTCTTATTTCAGGAATTGGCAACCTACAGTCGTGAAAGAAAGTGACGAGAATTCAAATTGTACTTCTAAATAATAAATCTAAAACTTAAATGTTTACATTTCGTTTTCAATTTGACCTTGGTAATTCTATTAGCATATTTCAATATCAGTGCCTATGAGTAAGATGAATTGCACTAAAATATGGTTTAGAAGATAAAGGCTTTATCATTAATTTATTATTCATTAAGTTATAGTACAATTGCAGCATATCAAAGATTTATCAACTTTTTTAATCTAGCCTGGTTAATTAATTCATCTAGCCTACCTATTTATCACTACGTAAAGTTATTTATGTCATCTAACTACTTATTTATAAACTGACCTAATGAGATTACTTATTCAATCTTATCTATTAATTTACAACTAATAACCATATATCAATTCATCGGATCGAAAACATTTCAAAAAGCAAGGATAGGTCTAGGTTATCAATTATTTTTTAAAATTAAAATAGTATGCATATCACAAAAGCAAAAGTAGAAAATAGATGTGAACATGTTAGATTTGGTCCTAGAAAATAAATCGTCTAATCTAATTGATACCGGGACCTAACTCGAGATTATAATTTAATAGAGTAAATATAGTGACTGAAAAAGTCTTGTAAAAAGTCTGGCTACTGCTAACCAGACCGATATTTCAACCTACACTATAATAGTTGATATACATTTACTTAGTTTACAAGTAGTTGATATAACCAACACGAGATGATGATATAACTTACACGAGTAGTTGATATAACCAACACGAGTAGTTGATATAACCAACACGAGTAGTTGATATAACCAACACGAGTAGTTGATATAACCTACACGAGTAGTTGATATAACCAACACGAGTAGTTGATATAACCTAACCGAGTAGTTGATATCACCTATACGAGTAGTTAATGTAACCTACACGAGAAGTTGGTATAACCTATACGAGTAGTTAGTATAACCTACACGAGTAGTTAGTATAACCTACACGAGTAGTTGGTATAACCTACACAAGCAGTTGGTATAACCTACACGAGTAGTTGATATAACCAACACGAGTAGTTGATATAACCTACATGAGTAGTTGATATCACCTATACTTTTAGTTAATGTAACCTACACGAGTAGTTGGTATAACCTACACGAGTAGTTGGTATAACACATAGGAGTGATTGGAGAAACATACACAAGTAGTTGATGTAACCTTGTTCTGTAGTTGTTTTAACCATTACATATAATTGGTTCAACCATCACGAGCAGTTTTGACTATCTCAGGTAGTTGTTGTGACCATCGGGAATTAAAAATAATCAACTCACATATGTGTTGTTTTAACCAACGTCAATTTAACTCATATTAAATAGTACCTGCAACTCACCACGTAGGTAGGCGCACAGATAAACCATAAAATTTAGTCAAAACAAATCAAATATGATTTGATTCAACTAATCCTTTCTCTGTGTGTACTTGCAGTTTTAGAGGATGGTGCTAGGGTTATGCTCTTCAACTACGAGGTCTTAGATTTTGTGTTAGGTAGACTCATAGGCTTCATTTACTATCACCTCTTCATTATCCTCTTCCATCCGTGGTTGGAGTCACCGCTGCTTGTGTCCCTTTTCATCGGTAGCCGGTAAATTGCTCGAAAGACAATTGCTCGAAAGACAATTGCTCTAAAACAATTGCTCGAAAAACAATTGCTCAAATGAACAATTGCTCAAATGAACAATTGCTCAAATGAACAATTGCTCAAATGAACAATTGCTCAAATGAACAATTGCTCAAATGAACAATTGCTCGAAAGAACAATTGCTCGAAAGAACAATTGCTCGAAAGACAATTGCTCGAAAGACAATTGCTCGAAAGACAATTGCTCGAAAGACAATTGCTCGAAAAACAATTGCTCGAAAAACAATTGCTCGAACGAACAATTGCTCGAATTATCAAATTGCTCGAATGAACAAAATTGCTCGAATGAACAAAATTGCTCGAATTATAAAATTACACAGTTTCAGATTTTATAAAAGTCAGTTATTCATGAAGTGGAGCTGCACCTAACAGTCCTGGTTTCTTTTTAGTAAGTGATCAGACACAGAAAAAGGATTAGTTGAATCAAATCAAATTTGATTTGTTTTGGCTCATATGAATGGGTTATTTTTGCGCCTACCTACATGGTGAGATGCAGGTACTACTTAAAAGTAGTTAAATTGACGTGGGTTAAAACAAAACAGTCGTTTTGACTCACTCCTAAACTTAAAAAAAGTAGCGCCAACTCCCATAGTAAGTTAATTTATACACCAGATACATTATATTAACAGTCGTTGTGAGTTATTACAATACACTCTGTCATAGTAAAATTTTCAAAAAGTAACTTTTAACTCTCATAGTAAGTTGATTCAATCTTTGAATTGAATTAACTAATGTTTGATGACACACCACGTCATAGTTGTTTTAACACACGTGAAAACATGAATAAAGTCCAACCAAATCACGTAGTAAATTGATTCTAAGCATAAATTGATGACCCATTAGATATGAGTATAATTTTTTCTCTGTGCTGTAATCATTCTATAAATTATTTTAATTATTACTCATTCTGCATAATCTATTTTTTTTAGACCGTTTGTATCATCTCGTATGTAACATGTGAATTGGAATCATGTGGTGAATCAATACTATTCATTTTTTTTATTATAAAACCCGAAAAAATTGTAGATTTATTAAAACTCTGCCATAACTTTGAGTTATTTCACCGATTGAGGTGCCACATACATATAGGCTAGTAATAAATATATTTTCAGGTTTTATGATAAAAAAACATGAATAGTAGTGATTCACCACATGATTCCAATTCACATGTTACATACGAGATGACATAAACGGTTTAAAAATAGATTATATGCAGAATGAGTAATAATTAAAATCATTTATAGAATGATTAATGATCAATTACTAAAAAGAAACAAACATTCTTAGGTGCAGCTCCACTTCATGAATAACTGACTTTTATAAAATCGAAAACTGTAATTCTATAATTCGAGCAATTTTTTTTCATTCGAGAAATTTGATAATTCGAGCAATTGTTCATTAGAGCAATTGTTCGTTCGAGCAATTGTTTTTCGAGCAATTGTCTTTCGAGCAATTGTCTTTCGAGCAATTGTTTTTCGAGCAATTGTTTTTCGAGCAATTGTTTTTCGAGCAATTGTTTTCGAGCAATTGTTTTCGAGCAATTGTCTTTCGAGCAATTTACCTAAGAACCTTTTTCATCACATTCCTTGGTATGTGACGGCATACACAGAGTAGCTTTTCTGCATTCACTTTCCTTTCTGACTGCTTCTTCTAGTCCCTTGTATTTAATTTCCTTTTGACGTCAGCGATATGGCCTTTGGTTCCGAAATAGATGTTAAACCCCTACTAAATTATAGCGAAACTCCTCAATATTGAATCATCTCTTGCAGTAGACTACTGTATAGCGAACTTACCTCTATGCTCTATAGTGAACATAATTAGTTTAGCCTGCCACAAATATTCGTAAGTTTTCTATGAATCTCTATATAGTGTATATTTATATTTCATTAAAGAGGAGTTCTACCAGAGTAACTTCTCTATAATGAAGTCATGTGTAGTGAACCATCCTGATTTTTAGAGTTCTGAGAAATAAATACTAATATAATGAAATTATTTCAAATGAGAGAAAATATTTTGTTCAGTCATTCTTGAAAAAGTAAGTTCTCTATTCATCTCTCATATTCTCTATAGTTAAGTAAATCCTCTAAAGTGAACTAGTTGGAGTTCACAATAGAGGAGCTCTACTTTAATTAATTATTATTTATTCTACCAACTATCATACTTACCGATGAACTAACCATGCGATGAATTTACCACGCGATGAATTTACTACGCGATGAATTTACCACGCGATGAATTTACCACGCGATGAATTTACCACGCGATGAATTTACCACGCGATGAATTTACTACGCGATGAATTTACCACGCGATGAATTTACCACGCGATGAATTTACCACGCGATGAATTTACCACGCGATGAATTTACCGGATACCCCTACGAATGAGCAGCCACACATCCGGAACATTTGCATATCTGCCAAAAATCAATCAAAACATAAACAAACAGATTTCAGAAATCAAATCAAAAATAATATGAAAGACAAAAATTTAAACACGGCAAATTCTTCTTCTTCTTCTTCTTTGCTCAGTTTAATGAGGTTGTCGGTTCTGTCAGATACCATGCACCTCAGGTCAGTAGATTTTTGTTTTCTGAAATATAAAAAGGTTACATTTAGATCATTTGGTCAGATAATTGGTATATAATTGTTTCCCTCTATTAATTCTTTCTGTTAGTTCCAGGTTAGTAGGGGAAAAGTAATATTAGTTGGAGTCAACCTATTTGCTCATTAAGTGTAGAGGTTGGATACTGAAGACCTGGTGGATACCCCAATTGCACACGGCAAATTCACTTTACCTATAGATAAAATCTTGCTGGATAAGATGAACCAGGGCGAGGAAGATTATAAGGTGCATCTCCTATACAGGGTTTAAGAATGTGAAGGTGGAATTATTGGTAAATTAAGTTATGAAAAGAAATTGTAATTTATTGGTGATTTAAAACACAAAGTCAACTGACTTATAGTTTAGTTTCACTAATAAGTTTTAAGTCAACAATCTAAAGTTAATTTTTAAGTAAAGGATTTTAATAAGTTTTAAGTAAAGAACAAAATATTAGACGTATATTTGATTTTAACATGTTGGTTCAGTTAGGTTCTGGGATAGGATATATTTTCAAAAAAATTATTTCAATAAAGTTATCATTAGTAGTTGTTTGAGGGTTGTGTGATTTGTGTGTTGGAACCTACCAGTTATATGACATCAAAATAATAAAAGTCTACCTATTAGAATATGAATCCAAGCACGCGTTTCAATGGTTACTCTGATTGTCGCGAGTGAAATAAACTCATCACAACAAAGCAAGACATTATATATTAAATTGCATGCATCGTTTGATATTTCTCTAAAAATATAAGTGGCTATTTGAGGCTAATTTTGTACTTGGATTTGGCTAAAAAAGTTGGAAACCATCTGGCAAACCTGAGACAAAGTACTGTCAAAATGAGAATTATAAATAGAATATGTTAATAAACAATATGTTTGGTTAGCATCCAGTACCTAGATAATTTTTATATATTTAATACCAAACTGGCACTTATAAATTGGCTTATAGGCAAACTTGTAAAATGTAAGTTGCCACCTAGTAACCTATTGTACTTACAATGAAGCACTCAAATGACCATTATCTAACATATAAACCTGATTGCATATAGTAAAAGGTTATTTTGAGTACAATTTGACGAATGATATTGTCAATAAAAAATCTTATTTAATCAGATAAATGCAAATGTGTCTTAGATCCTTTACTCTACTGGTGAGTTTGAAGGCTATTAAGTTGAATATTACAAGTGTTAAACGTCATAAAAACACATTTATATTTAAGTTAATTTCCATGAAAATGAACATTTAACTGAATAATAGCACAGTTCTTATTTGGAAACAACTTGTGTGACGTCACATGTTTTAATCGCGGTCACGTCTATGTAGTATTTTCGGATGCTCCAATAGTGTTCTTAGCATACTTTATTATTTATTTACTATGACTCGAACGGTAATGGGATAATGTTTATTGTAATTGAAATCAAATATTTTTTTTGTTTATGTTATTTTAATGGTGCAGGCTGAAAATCACTCAATTTTATTATTAATAAGGTCTTAGTGTTGTTTATTCACTTCAATGGACTTAAAATCATTTAAAGGTTTAACTCAAATAATAAAATTGACATTAGTAGATTTTATTACAGATTACGGACAAGGTAGGTAGGTACCAACTCGAACTTATTTTCCTCCAGCGATTTGGTTGAAAGCGAATGATGTTTTCTTCCATGTTCATATATTAAATAGCTATTTCCATGCTATAGATTTCCATATAAGAAACATGGAAATATTCCTTTCTTACAAATTTTAGCAAATTCATAAGTTTTGAATGAGGTGAGAAATCTTTTTCTGCTTTTAAATCCTAAGATGATGTTGCATAATCCAAAAAAAACGATTATTGAGATAAGTCATTTCCACGTTATTATTATTATTTATTATTTCCAAGGTAAATAATAAAATTATATCTTGCATGATCAGAAATATGAAACAATTCAATAAGTCTGACTTTACCCTAGTCACCCCTGAGAAATACTTTCTATCACATATCATAGAAAATCAAACTGTTGGGAGGATATACTGCAATAAACTGTCATGCTTCGTAAAATGTACCCATAGTCTCTAAATAACATAATCAATAGGGTGAGCCAAAATAGCATTAGGGTAAGTTCCGAATTATCGGTCAGTACTACATCTTCGTTCATATAAGAAAAAAACATTATAAAATTGTTATTGGATAGCACTGTGTAATAATAACAATTTTTATATTGTTTTTTCTTATATGACCGAAGATGTAGTACTGACCAAAAAATTCGGAACTTACCCTAGAATAGGGGTTTCGGACAAATTATTATTATTATTCGGACAATTATTCAGACAAAGTCATAGTAAGTTGATAAGTTATGAAGGAGCATTGCGTGCAAATTCTAGGCCATTTCTTTTTTTTAGTTGCCTCGAGACCTTTGAAATCTTGTAAAAATGATATTTGTTATTTTTTCATACTAATTCTTAAACATTCAATTTATTTTTCTGTTATTGAAAAAGTAAAATTACTTGGTACGTTATAAAAGAACAGGACATGCGGAATTGCAGATTAATTCATGATATTTTTGAGTTGCACGACCCATATGAATATTTATGAAAAAATTAAACTAGTTGAATTATTTTTCTTCATATCACTTAAGAGTAACCTTGTTGTTATTATGTTACGGAACAGCTGAAATAAACCTACGCACGCATTTTTACTGAACCCATTTCAAATTTACTAAAATAACTATAAACTTTAAAAGATTTCAATCATCTTCATAATATCCTTCACATCAATATTTCTGTTAAATCTTATACGAATGATTTACAGTGCATCAAATTGCTCTTACTAGGTTTATTCGTTGCAAAATATTGTAGCTACAATTCATACTGATGGTCTGTTTCAATATGCAAGTTTCATGTATAGGTTTCTTGTAGCTAAATGCTCAATTAGTTAGAAATTATTCCAAATGATGAGACCACAAATTTTGAACATTTTCAGTTTTTTTCTTCTCTCGTCTGTCACCCATCTTACCAGAGTAATTTCTTTCCTCTTATAGTTTGCATACAGAGTATTTTCCTGGTGAGTATAAAATACATAGCCTTGTACAACTGCTGAAATAATTTACACATCATTGCAGGGAAAGATTTCATAAGTTAAGTAGATTTTTGTGTATTTAATAGGAGGAAATGTAGTATCTTTAAACAAAAATAGTTTTGTTTGCTTTCTTTGCTTCCTGGAAAGTAATTAGAATTGTGGTTCACATTTCTGATGAATCACATTGGAGTATAAATTAACATGTTGAACCTATCAATATTTTTTATTTTTAGATTTGCTAGTGATACATTATACATACAAGTGAAAATTAATGTTTTCTCCTGAAAATGTGCCATCTTATCAGAACTTCTTTTTCAAAATACTTCGTTGAACAATATCCAGAAGCGTGTCTTTATGTATGCCCAACTCAAAATATTATAAATGTCAGAAACAAACTTGTAGTTTACCACACTTTACTAACGTTTCTCAAAATTAATAGCAATCCCCACAAGGATAAATGTCCCCCGTCAATCATCTTTTGCACTAATGGTGAAACCGTAGTTCATTTTCCTGTAATTAGCATACAAACTATTGATGTACCATGTTAAAATCTATTAATCTTTTAATCGCAACATCAAATTCTTCAATCTTCGCTACCATCAGCACAAATTAGAGCAATCAATTTTCTTCAATGATTTCGGACTATAGGAATTCAATAATACCCCCATGCAATTCGCTTTGTTGAACCTTTTTGAACTACGTGTCCCAAATATTAAAATGTTGATTTATTAATCACTGAGTAATGTTCCTACAGAATTCATTGCATATAATACTCCTTATTATGTTTTTCATTGAGCACCAGACCTCCGTCAGTGTGGAGCACTACACTGACTACAGTCTCTGGCGGCGACTACATTCGAACAATTTGGAGAGGTGGGGGCAACTGTAAACATTGTCGTACCGGTCTGATTATCCAGCAAACAAATCAAAATAAGTTCTTCCCAAACAATCTTCCTATTTTATGCGATAATAGATCACAGTTTATGGTTTATTTGGCAAGATGTAGTAATGTGAAAATCCTACTTTTCAAAAAATTAACTGCATGGGTCAACTGTCAGTCCTGTTAAAATTCACTCAAATTTCATTAGACATACCTTTATCTGTCATAATATTATCGATTAAATATTAGTAATCTGTTTATTATTATTGTACCCTATGGCACAAGTGTGAAGCCTTAAATAAAGATTACTATAACCATTTTTTCAAACAAATACATTCGTAAATAAATACAGGGTGGGCCATAAGTTTCCATACATAAGAAAAATAAAATAAATTAAATTGGATGAACGTTTTTGTTTATATAATGAGCTCACCATTGTGTTAAAAAACGCATTAGCTAATATGTGTATTCCAACAATGGTAATCATATAGAGCACAAAAAATAAAAAAATTGTCCAATATATGTTTTTTATTATTCCATGTATATGGAAACTCATGACCCATTCTGTAGAATGATATCTTTAAACCATTTCCGAGTGAAGGGAGTCTGATTATCAGACTAGGGCTATTAGTACACAAGAAGTACCATGCATTATTCACACATAAAATGACTATGCTTAAAGAAGCTAACCAACAAACGCAAATATCCTGGAAAAAAGTATAATGAACCGAACCACCGCCCCATGGAAGTGGCTCAGCAATATAAGTTTGTTTAATTAATATGACGCTCTTTCTTCAGCTTTATTAAATATATTTCCTCTTCCTTCTACATTACTATATAAATGGGTAAGCAGACTGACTGTGTTGGTCTCTTATACATGGGTAATCAGACTGACTGTGTAGGTCTTTTATCCATGGGTAAGCAGACTGACTGTGTAGGTCTCTTATCCATGGGTAAGCAGACTGACTGTGTAGGTCTCTTATACATATGGGTAAGCAGACTGACTGTGTAGGTCTCTTATCCATGGGTAAGCAGACTGACTGTGTAGGTCTTTTATCCATGGGTAAGCAAACTGACTGTGTAGGTCTCTTATCCATTGATAAGCAGACTGACTGTGTAGGTCTCTTATCCATGGGTAAGCAGACTGACTGTGTAGGTCTCTTATCCATGGGTAAGCAGACTGACTGTGTAGGTCTCTTATCCATGGGTAAGCAGACTGACTGTGTAGGTCTCTTATCCATGGGTAAGCAGACTGACTGAGTAGGTCTCTTATCCATTGATAAGCAGACTGACTGAGTAGGTCTCTTATCCATTGATAAGCAGACTGACTGTGTAGGTCTCTTATACATGGGTAAGCAGACTGACTGTGTAGGTCTCTTATCCATGGGTAAGCAGACTGACTGTGTAGGTCTCTTATCCATGGGTAAGCAGACTGACTGTGTAGGTCTTTTATCCATGGGTAAGCAAACTGACTGTGTAGGTCTCTTATCCATTGATAAGCAGACTGACTGTGTAGGTCTCTTATCCATGGGTAAGCAGACTGACTGTGTAGGTCTTTTATCCATGGGTAAGCAGACTGACTGTGTAGGTCTCTTATCCGTGGGTAAGCAAACTGACTGTGTAGGTCTCTTATCCATGGGTAAGCAGACTGACTGTGTAGGTCTCTTATCCATGGGTAAGCAAACTGACTGTGTAGGTCTCTTATCCATTGATAAGCAGACTGACTGTGTAGGTCTCTTATCCATTGATAAGCAGACTGACTGTGTATGTCTCTTATCCATGGGTAAGCAGACTGACTGTGTAGGTCTCTTATCCATGGGTAAGCAGACTGACTGTGTAGGTCTTTTATCCATGGGTAAGCAAACTGACTGTGTAGGTCTCTTATCCATTGATAAGCAGACTAACTGTGTAGGTCTCTTATCCATGGGTAAGCAGACTGACTGTGTAGGTCTCTTATTCGTGGGTAAGCAGACTGACCGTGTAGGTCTCTTATCCATGGGTAAGCAGACTGACTGTGTAGGTCTCTTAGGCATGGGTAAGCAGACTGACTGTGTAGGTCTTTTATCCATGGGTAAGCAAACTGACTGTGTAGGTCTCTTATCCATTGATAAGCAGACTGACTGTGTAGGTCTCTTATCCATGGGTAAGCAGACTGACTGTGTAGGTCTCTTATCCATGTATAAGCAGACTGACTGTGTAGGTCTCTTATCCATGGGTAAGCAGACTGATTGTGTAGGTCTCTTTTCCATGGGTAAGCAGACTGACTGTGTAGGTCTCTCATCCATGGATGCTTATTCTTGCCATCCATGAGCTGGGTCGTCACTGTTACCTGTGGAAGCCGAGTATAGTCGACCTAGTGCATGGAGCGTACTTTCACTGTCTCCTCTTTACGAGGCCTTCTTGCCTGTATGTCTGTTTGGATCACCTCGTTGTGGATAGGGACAACATTAATGAACAATTTCATTAGTCTAGTTACCCATTGATAAATAGTTACCTTTATTCACATATTTGTTCTTCGTGAGTACCTGCCTATGTCAATCCAAAGGAATCTTTGAACAGGCAATTCAGGTTCAGGAATCATTAGATTTCTAAGTTACCAAGTGAACACAAATATTGTTAGTAGACAGATTTACAAAAGTTTCACATGATTTCTTTTATACAGAACTGAGATACAGGTCAAATAGCCAACGTATAAAAAATTCAATCAATATATAGCTATTCTTTGAGCACATGTGAGGTGTCAATCCTCTTAGTTAGAAAAAAGTACATTCATCACTGGTACACTTTATCATTTGCTACGACAATTGTATAGTATTTACTAGTAGAGGTTCTATAATGTAGAGGTGAATGAGGACACATTTCATGGTCTATAGTTTATTCACTAATGTTTTACCTAAAGACACACAGATAAATAGTAATTAGACATCATTTCTAGGATTTAGGAACTTACTGGTATAGCTTAGATACACATCTACAAAATTTAATGGTAGTAATAATTCGTTTGAATTGTACTTTAGATTATATAGACAGACAGCAATGTTACACACCTAAACCTATAAAAGCCTAACCATCTTCTAAAAGAACTAGGCATGGAACTTCTAGGTAGTGAACCTCACGCGCTAAGGCTTCTAAACTCTCATTAAATATGGCGAAGAAAATCATCACCTTCTATTAACAGTGTCAAAAAATTAGGTAAACTGTGTAATTTGTGATGGTGGAAAAGACAATATGAAATTGAACTGTTAACACTTTTTTTAAATGAGATACTTGTGACCACACAATCAAACATTTTAAGGTAGGTATTCACTCACAAAGTATCTTGATTTACGTTTATTAAGATTACCTTAATAATGTTATCTGAAACTTTATATGAAAAACATTGAAATAAAAAGAGATTGATTGTGCGGACTAATGAATTTACTCTCATTTTCATATTAATATTTGGAATGACTTTGGTAGATAGGTTGTGATAGAAAGAGTGATTATCAATAATTGAAATAATTATTATATTCTCACTTCGGGCATTTTGCATCATGCAAATTAGAAACAGAATTTAAATAAATTGAAATTAGAGATATTTCTCATGCAGATGGGTTTGAGTGAAGCATGCAATCTTATCGAACACAATAACGACAAAATAATAACTTTTAAAACTAATATCATTGTAATCAAAAGAAATTTTAAAAAATAAAGATAACTATTGTCGATGTTTTATTGATATATTAATTGTAGTTCAAAATTGTTTTATATTCTGAAACTAAATTTTAAACGAGAGTTATGCTAGTTAGTCTGTACCTAGGTAGTGTATACATAGTTAGTCTATACCTAGATGTATGTGCCTAGGTAGTGTTTACCTAGTTAGTCTGAACCTAGATTGTGTGTACCTAGTAAGTCTGTGCCTACTGCCTAGGTAGTGTCACTAGAATGTACCTACTTATGATGATCACATAAATCTTTCTTTGTTATAACATCCGAGCCATTATCTTACACACTTGCTCCATGAATCATCCTAGAGAAGTAGGCTATGAATGTACTTATGGAATACATTGCATATTTAACTGATATTTAGCTATTTGAAAAACTTTAAATTTTACCACAGTTGTCAAGTTTAGTGAATATAGTAAACTAATAATTGCGTAGAAAAGTTTATGCCATATTGAATAAAAAGATCTTTTTATTTTGATGGTGAAGTCCAAAATTATATTGTAGAGCTCAATAAGTTTGAAGATAAGAGTTATACAAAATAATAACACAGTGTAATTTTAGATCAGAACAGTGGAATCTTATTTTCTTTTAAAAAGAGCATGTTCCAACCAGAATAGAGATATATGATATACGATTTTCCATCTATTTAACTTTACAATGGTGGTCATACATTGCAAAACATGTGTCTTTTGTGACCCGCCGGAAGAGGAATCTGTCACACAGCATGACTTGCATTTTTTAGCAGGTGATATAAATTTTACCTCTTCATAATAAACCATACTTTTTTTCAAGTTATACCTAGCAACCATATCATTTCCAATCTTAGACCCAGTAGAACCATGTCATTTCCAAATTTAGACCCAGTGAACCATGTCATTTCCAAATTTAGACCCAGTGAACCATGTCATTTCCAAATTTAGACCCAGTGAACCATGTCATTTCCAAATTAAGACCCAGTGAACCATGTCATTTCCAAATTTAGACCCAGTGAACCATGTCATTTTAAATTTAGACCAAGTGAACCATGTCATTTCCAAATTAAGACCCAGTGAACCATGTCATTTCCAAATTTAGACCCAGTGAACCATGTCATTTCCAAATTTAGACCCAGTGATTCAAGATGTCATTTCAAAAACTAGACAAAATGTAAATATTATTATTAGATCACTCGTTCGTTTTATTCTGCCGTCCCTTTAATCAAAATTATTAATTTAGTAAGTGGTATTAACGGTTCTTCAGAACTAAAGACCATATTGCTCAAAAGGAAATTAAAAATATAAGGGACTTTATAGACGCAGTAAAGAAAGAAAAGTGGCATTAGCGTTAAAAATGAGAATGCAGATTCAAAAACATGTGATATCAAAGTCTCAAGAAAATAAAAATAAAAAGGAGTGAATGATAAATGCTTCAAATATGTCTTAATTTTAATGACAAATTAGAGTGTAAACTAAAAATCATAGTGGTCCACGAAGATAGATATGAATGCTTATATTCCACACCAAGGAGAATATTTCGGTTAATGTCTTACAATACTGCTTAAACCAAATAGACCTTAACTTTAACTGATAAAAAATCTGGCTTAAATACAGAAAAACACACATAATTAATACCCAGCCTTAAACAACTGAAGGAATTTATTAACTTAAAATATATACAAATTATACAATAACCTGGCTCAAAAGTCCCTAGAAACTTAAACTTTTAAGGTAACTCTTGAAAGGAAATACCCTGGAATTAGGAAAAGTATCCAAATGCACTGGCCCTTAGAGCCACTAGAAAGTATGATCACAGTGCTGCATAAAATAGCCTAAATAATAAATAAACAACTGTACAAGTTATACACAAAAATGAGAAGGTAAAACAAAAAAAGTCTTTCAGTATAGGCAATAGTCGAATTCTTTAACATGGCTTACTTCTTAAAACACTATTACATTTTCTTATGTTCATTAATTTCAATCGTATACATCATAAGGTCGTTTGATAATATTTCACATTAGCTATTTAGTAACTGGAACACATTAGCATTAGATACAATTAGAATTATATTGGATTTAACTATTTCAAGTTGAGGGTGATTTTGGACTATACCTCAATGTTCTTGCAACCATAACTTCTATTTACAAGATGAATGAAGTCAGAGCAGCACCTAGTAATTAGCACATCTAGTTAATACTCTCTTCTACAGTAGTTACATTTCTATGAAACGCATCGTATACAGTGGCTGGACGCATAGTAAGTTGAAAAAATAAACAGTATCCTCGCAAAATGAGAACATGCATGAGCACGAAGATACATCTGGAGTCTAGACATAGCTAGGTACATGTAGACATAATTAGGTACATCTAGACGTACCTATGTGTATCTAGATATATCTTGACAAACTAGGAGCATCTAGACATACCTAGGTGCATCTAGACATACCTAGGTGTATCTAGATATAACTAGATGCATCTAGACAAACCTATGTGTAATTATACATATATAGGTGTAACAAGACATACCTAAGAACATGTAGTCATACCTAGGTGTGCCTAGTTAGACATTCTGAGTGTACTTAGACATAGCCAAGTGTTTTAGACTAACCTAAAAAGCCTAGATATACCTAGCTAGACATACATAGGTATGCTTAGAATACACATACTTTATGTTCACTCTGCAAAGATTTTAGGAAGTCAGCAATTGAATATTCAACTGACAAAGGAAAGTTTGTACTTGAGATATAAGTGTTAAACACACACATACTAAATACTACTTAAAACTAGGGTTAATTCGTTTCAGTGATATTTCAACAGTGCACAATAAGAAGGACACACATGTGTTACTCACAATTAAAATACAAATATTATATCAGCACATTGGATCATAAATTGTGGCAAAAATAGCTACCTATATTGTTTGTTCAGCTTTCCATCAAATTAACAGACTAATTGGAGTTAGAAACCGACATACTATTGCAACATTTAGATTAAACTCTCTAGATTGGTTTGTAACTATTACATCTCTTCTAAATACGAGAAGTGAACATTTTGGTTGGCTAGATTGCAAAACAATCTAAGTTCAGTAAGTTTTTGACTTACACAAAAAGTGAAGAATGCCAATTTAATGGAGGAATGTACTAAAAGACTACATGAGCAATTTAATTAGATTGTTCTAGTACCGTTTCAAAGGCTTGACAAAGTTAGTGCCTCAACATTCTCAACCATCTACAAATTGAAGTTTTTAAACACTTTCTTGAGGAATGGAGATGTTTTCTCTAAGGTCTAAAGGTCGAATCTGACTACACAATCCCAAATCGGAAAGTCGCTCATTCCTTTTCTTCATTTGTTCATTAATGTTGGTATAGTTAAGTTCAGTGTTGTTGGGAGATTTATCAGGTAAACCAGTGCTGAGGTCACTGTTAGTTGATTCTGGAGTTTTGGTTAAATGTTCTGGACTACCGTCAGTAGATTTGGCAGCCTTGGATTCCATCGCCTTCTTCCCCTCACTATCACACAGTTCATTGGAATCATTGCCTGAATCTCTGGATTTGACTAGAATTGGCGAGCTTGAGAGGTTGTGATTATTGACAGTCGTTTGACTTACGTAAGCGCTAGTGTCGTACTCGGCGCCGTTGTTGACAGTTGGTTCTTTATCGCTGTCACTATCGACGACAACTTCACATTCTTCTTCAACTTTAACAGCTTTTAAGTTTGGTTCCGGAACAGAGTCTTCTTTTAAATCAAATGGTCTACTATCTACAGGATAACTGAATAAATTAGATCTAAAAGAGTCTAGTTGAGCGGCAGCATTATACGGCATATTCATTCTTAAGTTGCTGACTAAATTATCTTGAGGAGCATGGTTGAAACGGTCAATAGTCGAGGGGAGGTTTTGATAACTATTTAAGCTAGAGCATAACTGTTTCAACTTGAACTGCTTCTCCATCATCAATTCGTCTGTCGACTGTGATTTTGGAACTTGCAGATCCAAAGGATGAGAGGAATCATAAGTTGCACTTGATTCGGCAGAATGAGGACGAGACTCGTAGACGTCATTATAGTGACCATTGTAGTGTTCTCCTTCTCTGGCTCTCTCAGGTTCGTTCTGATAACCATCGCCAACGAAAGAGTCCGTTCTTTCTGGACCAAACTCCATCTGAAGGTGTGAAGAAGTCGTTCCATTCCTAGGTCTACCTGCAGTGGGCATTCTTCGGCTTGATGGAGTTATGATGCCAAGTTTCTTGATTTTGTCATACAAAGTTCTTGAAGGAACTTTGTGTTTTCTAGAAGCCTGAAAGTAAGTAAAGTCATAAAATTAGATATTGTTCCTTTTTTATTATATAAAAAAGAACATTCACTTATCACACTATTAATGAATAATTACCTTGTTAGCACTGATGCCACTTTTGACATCTTTGATAGCATTAGCTAGATCTTCTTTAGAATACTGCTTGTATCGTTTCCATTCAGGTTTTGATCCAGGTTTGTAGTTGACGAATGAATTATCATCGTACTGCATAGCATTCACATTTCCTCCACCATTGGAGTTCTCGGAGTTAGAGGCTACTGGTGGTGAATTGGATGAGAAAGGAGTGGGAAACACAGATTGGTTACCATTTGGAAATGAGGGTGTATTGCCTACTGGGTAAGCAGGGGTGTTATTCCTAGGAAAAACTGGCGTACTGCCAGTTGGAAACGTTGCAGAACTAACTGTCGGGAATGTGGGTGGGTTAGGAGAAAATTTGGGAGAGATGGAGATCAAAGGAGAGGTTAGAGGAGCAGCGGGAATTTCTTCAGCTTCATTCTTCACCCGAGAGTTCAGAGGTTTAGCTTGTCTGTTCAGCATTTCAGAGAAATCGTAATTTCTGTAAAACAGCGACTGGAAAAGAGAAAAGTTCAAATTTAATATCAAAGCAATTAATTTATTTATTACATTAATTATAATACAATTATAGTGACATTAGTGATATTGTGGTTAGTTTTAAACATACCTGAAATGCTGTATTTCGAATTAAATTCTCAGCTGTATACTCTTTAATGGGTTTGAATTGCGCTGCAATTTTCTGGATGGAGTCGTTCTGAAAGAGATGATTACAGATCTGTTAAAGAAATATTTCTTTTCTTGACCTGTCTACGAGGAACTTATTCAATGTGAATCATAAAATGTGAAAAAGCAGTATCTTACCAAGTTTCCATCATATGTGTTTTTCTTCTCGAAAGCGTTCATAGCGAACGATGGGAGGGACATCAAGTACGGATTGTTCTGAGGCATAAGACTTTTCTCCATATTCAAAAGGGATACCCCATCATTTTCGAATTTCCTCTTCAGTGAAGAATCATCGAATGGTTTTCTATCAGAATTGAGCAGTTTGTCAGTAGCAATTCTGATCCTATCTTTTTCATTTGGAAGGTGAATCCATGGGTGTGCTGCTTGGAAAGAAGAGGGTCTTGAAGATCCTTCAAATTGTTCTGGACAGTTGTTATCTTGACGACAAAGTCTCTTTGCTCTATTGTTTACTGAATCAAAATAACCTGGATGTGTAGTATTCATATGTGGAAAAAGATTTGCCGTTTCTTCCCACTTGTGGTCATTTCGTGGTGAATTACCCACATTGCTGTACGAAATAGAATCTGTACACTCTCTTTTGAACGAGTCTGGATTCAATTTGGGGTTCATTGGGGTAGAAGTAGAATTCACCCTCTCAAAATTCTTCTTTGTGAGCTCTTGAGGCGGAGAATCAAAGTTGGTTTCATGTTTAGTTAGAGATGAAGGATTGTCATGAAATCCTCTGATTTTCAAATTTTTCGCAATCTCAACGATTCTGATATAATCTACACTATTAACCAAAGCCTTTCCCTTGTACATATACTCTAGTATAATTCTCATATCTGAGCTATCTACATTTTCCATGATTAGGTAAGCAATATCTGAATCATCATGTATCAGAATATCGAAGAAGTAACTGGAGCTGGAGGCCAGGACTAGCCTGTGTGCAGATATCACTACTTTGTCTCTGCAAGCTATCGATACATCTGCAAAGTGGTTCTCTTTGGTCTTCTCCAAGAGGTTGAAATGGTTACTCAGGGCTGATTGTACGAGTTCATGGTAACCAACCCACTTTACGCAGTAGAGTTTATCATTGGGGCCAGACGGGGGCAAGTCTCCCGACATGTTGCCCGGTGGAGGTGAACTCTGTAACGAAAAAACAAATTCAAACTTTAGAATAATTAAATAATGTTATAACTTTATAATAACAGTTATATAGAAAAGGAATAATAATTTGATTAATAATTCTAGAATAATAATTGTATTATTAATTATCGATTAATAATAATTTGATTAATAATTATAGAATAATAATTGTATTATTAATTATCGAATAATAATTTGATTAATAATTATAGAATAATAATTGGATTATTAATCATCGAATAATAATTGGATTATTAATTATCGAATAATAATAATTTGATTAATAATTATAGAATAATAATTGGATTATTAATCATCGAATAATAATAATTTGATTAATAATTATAGAATAATAATTGGATTATTAATCATCGAATAATAATTGGATTATTAATTATCGAATTAAATAGCGACATAAAAACGAAATAAGATGAAATAAAAAGATATCAACCAATAATTATATTTTCATATTTATTTGAGTTCATAGAAATAACTGTTCAATATTCTTACTATAAAGTTGAACAAAAAATTTCAATATAAAAATAAATGTACCCTTTCTAACACATTAAAAATATGTTATGAGCATTTCAGAGGTATTCTATCAATATATTTTCAATAATTTATCACTATATTATTTAAGATAATTTAGCACTATATTATTTATGATAATTTATCACTATATTATTTATGATAATTTATCACTATATTATTTAAGATAGTTATTCACTCTATTTATTTTTAAAGATTACTTGATTTAAAGAAAAAATAGATAAATCCACCGGGTGAATATTCCTTTTTGGTACTGACCCAAAGGCAGTTCGACTGCTCCCACATGCTCCTACCCCGGGGTAAAGACGACGGAGCTATCTTGGCGTGTTTTTGGCACTCTTTACGAAAATATGGCACTATTTTATTAACGGTAATGGCACTGATCGTATGGAAGGCACTGAAATGTATTCACTTTAGTGGCACTGTAGGGCTGGCACTTTGAGAGTAGCGGCAGTAGCGTGTTGTTCCGGGAGCTAATATCACACACAACCTTTCACGACAACGCAGTGTACTAGAATGAAGGCGGTACTACGGCAACGTTTCTTTATATCCCACCTATATACGAAACTATACTCTTATTTTTAGCAATATTTAGTGCATTGTAGATGTTGAATACGGGTAAATGATCATAGTTATCGCTGTCTCTGACATAAATTAAGAAATGAATGTTAGAAACAAAGATGTGGTTGTTTTTATGCGAAATATAAATAGGAAATGCCTGTGTTGCAAAACTGGCGACTACGCGGAACCGCATTTCTTCTTACTACAAACTTATTTATGCAACAAACAAAGAGAATAATGCAATAATAGTATAAAGAGTTACATTTTACTAATATACTTTCGATATCATCCACAGATACTAAATTTTAAGAAGATTACAAGGGGAATATCAGTTCCGGAGTATCGAGGTTTTAGCAGCTACTGAGTGACTCAGTTTCGGAGAAAAGGTTGCACGGCCCAACGTGCAAATTTTCCTCAGTGGGAAAACTCCGCGAATTTACCGCACCTAATTTATCGCTTTGATTCATGCCGCACATTTAATTAAGGGGGAATATACATTACTATATTAATGATGCACTGATGAATGATTTCGCACATTTTTTATTGATAACAAAATTGCATTGCAACATCTTTTGAGTCAGAGGACCTTATCTTGACTGACGCCTGTATTCCGGTCAGTTGATCGTACCTATTTACTAACAATTAAGAGAAATGTTAAACGGAACAGTGACGCTGAAGCAGTAAAGTTAAGCTATCTCTTTGCTCACACTGTGTATAGGTTGGTGCCATAGCTAGTAAACACTGACTCACGGGATCACACCCACAAAAATACCTAGTTTATTAGAAGTAGCATTTAAATCGTACTTGGCGACGGTTATTATGTAATGTGAGGATAACTAAATTAGTCAATAACTGAAGTACAATAAATATATTTAGATCATTCGGCCCTTCAAAACCCTTCTAAGAAAAGTACGCCTCTTCACGGCAAACCGGAAACACATGTTTGCCAAGATTATGCCCAAAAAATTAGCCACTATCCCTATTACTCGGAACGGCAAAGGGAACAGTCACTGCGCAATAGTGACTAACTGTGAAAACAAATAGGGCCTCTGCATTGAAATGTGCCTATTAGTCAATAGTTCTAAAAGAAAGACAAGATACAACAGGTAAAAATAGGCTATTTGCTCTTCGAAGATGGTGACAATTATTACCTACTTTCTCTAGTTTCTTACGATTGCTAATGTCAATAATTTGAAAACTAGGTCACCAGTTAGTGATGTCATAAGCAAAATATATGCTCCAGAGGAATAAAAATAGATTAAAAAGCTCTAAATTGAAAAAAAAACTATTCTAGCGAATCACTACATCTTGTACTAGTGAATCACTATATCTTGTACTAGTGATTCACTACATCTTGTACTAGTGAATCACTACATCTTGCACTAGTGATTCACTACATCTTGCACTAGTGATTCACTACATCTTGCACTAGTGATTCACTACATCTTGCACTAGTGATTCACTACATCTTGCACTAGTGATTCACTACATCTTGTACTAGTGAATCACTACATCCTCTACTAGTGAATCACCCAAATTATCAATTCTCCCCGTATCTACCCCCTCCCTCGCACTTCCCGGGCGAAGATTTCGCAAGATTTGTCCCGCAGCTCTAACAAGTCATGGCAAGGGACGCCAAAATACTTGCCGATATTAAACGGAAATGCGTGGCTAAGGGTAAGTAATTCTGATTAAAGACAAACTTTTCGGTGAAAGACTACCTATAGGCAACATAGGGTAGTAACGTTACAGTGTTTATTGGTGCTATGCATGTCTAGATTATATTAAAGAGAGAGTTTGAATGATATTGTTACAAACTGTAGGTACCTTAAAAAAATATGAAATGCATACAACACTCGTGATTCCATGTTAAAATGATTATATCCCAGACTAGTTTCTGCGATGTTCTAGGGTCTATGGGGCATAGGAAATACGCGGCTAAAATTTAGAGATCCCTTTGTTCAGTGATGATATGGTGGAAAGGTCTTTAGATTGATGCCACTTTGGTCAAATACGTTAGGAGGAAAATTAATTAAAGCCGCGTCCACGTTTTAATCTTTCTCTGTACCATTGAAGAACATTAAATTATCCGAACACTGCTAGCGCCGACACAGTGGCAGAGTCTACAAAAATATTACAGTCACCACATTTAAGAGTTATTAGTTCATTTATTCTTTGCGCAGTATATTATAATTATAACAAAAAATCATAACAAAACGTATAATTATATCATCAAATATAGTCAAAGACTCAAGGTACATGATCGATAACGAGATCAATTATTAATTCACTGTACTGGTTCTTAGAATCTAATCAGTAAAAGCCTGAGATTATTTGCAAATAAAATCAAAACAATTATAATGATGTTGAAAATATTGATAAAGTTGCTTAAGAGGACTTAATGCCTAACAGATCCCTCTTTGTTATTGGTTTCCTATGTACAACAGGAAAAGAGTAGTATGCAGAAGCATCTGGGGTTTCTAGAGCCAATGCATTTCCAGATCTGGCGTATCATTTCGGAAACGCGAAGGGCTCTGGACATTGCATAAGCATTACTCAGAAGGCTTTGCATATGTACCAGTATCAAGAGATTTTATCAAATGTTAGTGATTTCCAAAAGGTCCTAGGCAGGATATTGCACATCTAGGAATGTTCGGCAGAACGTACTTTTGATACCTCAAACCAGATAGTCAAAGTTGATGAGAGGTGCTACTGTTCACCAGGAATGAATTAAGGTAAGAATATAGTAATTCTGAATTTAAAAATAAACCATTATTACTTCACTTCACTTGATAACCATTCCTTGTAATCAAATCAAAAGTTTTTAATTTAGGTGTAATAAAGATTAGAATATTTCTTCATTAGAGGATTTGACTAGAGAATCACTATCATATTTAAACGGAATAGCCATATTACAAAAGGCTAAGTTGACATTTATAGATAAATAAGGCGAATAGAAACACATGAAATGAAATAATTAATTGTTCAACACGCAAGCATATATGAGTTTTGTTTGATAATTAGCAAACCTCTTTATGTAATAGGTGCACCTAGTTCTTGTCTACCATTCCATAACACTCAACATGTCAAAGTATACCTACTTTATGTTCCTAGTAACTTTCTATTGAAATGTTCTGGTCTCATATATTGTGAACAAGTTAAAATTACCTAAAATCTAAGTGAATGTAGAATTTGATTTTTGTATAGGTAATAATTCAAGACAGTTTGTAAAGTGCGGAAGTGAAAACTGGATAGTTTGGAGGAGGGGAGTGAACTGGAAAACCCAAATCCCTTCTCTACAGAATGATTACTCAGTGACATTGAAGATATTCTCTGTTTAATGTCTAATTACTATAGTAAGTTAAATATAGTTTCTTAATTTCCATTTAAAGCAGATTGATGAAAGTTTAGCATTAGTAATTATTTTTAAAAGAATTTTCCAGCCTAGTAAGAAGAATGTTCAAATTCAAATCAGATATTAACCTGAGCTAACGCTTCTAAAATAGATTGAATGCCAATAATAGATTCTATTTAAACTGATTTCCATTATATTCGATTAAATGCAGGGTAGTAGATATTTCATGACATCACAGAAGAGTGGATCATAGCAATGATAGCGAGGTATTGTTTCCTGCTGTCATGAAGGTGACCGGAAGCTGTGGAATCTGAGGGTTGATTTCGAGTACACATTTTCTAAATGGTTTGGGCAGAATTTTACAACGAATGAAAATGAAATTGTTAAGATGAATGAGTGAAAAGAAATGGGACGTACTGCGCATAAAGAGATATTGCAATACTACTGATTAGATAAGAAACTATGAGCCATATCATCATGCGAGTTGTACATGATAAACTTAATTATAGAATGGAAAACATGCAATTTACAATAGATATTTCACTATTCAAATAATTAATGACCCAATTATGGACTTATTTCCACCATTTCAGTACATGAGTTCTCATGAAAAGAATCGAACTTCCTATCTCAAAATGGCATCCAACAAGTCTTAAGATTCTAATAATTTTGGATATGTTTTTATCCTTAATTCTCCCCAGTTTAAATTTCACTGAAGGCAAACTATTTTATTTTATGGAATAACGAGGACGGTGACTTCATGCCTAACCATCAATTAATTTAAACATCTCAATAGTGTAGTGTGTACGGGCCCTTATTGCCGTTAAGGAGTGATCGCAAGGAGTGGACGCACAATAAAAGAAATGACGTCAAAACATGACGCTAAATAATATTCAGCAAACTGCAATTAGTTAAATAATTTTCCTTTCGTCTAACTGCAGATGATGAAAGAAAATGAAGTCTAGCTATTAAAATAAACTTGCAATCTCGATATAACTAGTATGTAGAGAGAATCAATCTATAAATAAGCTCATCTCTTCTAAATATATCCTTAGTGCAGCACCCAAATCACGGACACAGTCCTGAGAAAAAGAACTTAAGTTGCATTACTTAGTAGGAATGGCAGAGTTAAATCGTAACAGAAATATCATCGAAATTTAGGTAGGTATTAGGTAGTTCGTAGCATCTAGGTAGGTAGGTATTAGGTAGCTGTAGTTCGCAGCATCTAGGTAGGTAGGTATTAGGTAGTTCGCAGCATCTAGGTAGGTAGGTATTAGGTAGTTCGCAGCATCTAGGTAGGTAGGTATTAGGTAGTTCGCAGCATCTAGGTAGGTAGGTATTAGGTAGTTCGTAGCATCTAGGTACGTATTTGGTAGTTCGTAGCATCTAGGTAGGTATTATGTAGTTCGTAGCATCTAGGTAGGTAGGTAGGTAAGTAAGTATTAGGTATTTTGAAGCATCTAGGTAGGTAGGTATTAGGTAGTTCGTAGCATCTAGGTAGGCAGATATTAGGTAGCTCATAGCATCTAGGTAGGCAGGTATTAGGTAGCTCATAGCATCTAGGTAGGTAGGTATTAGGTAGTTTGTAGCATCTAGGTAGGTAGGTATTAGGTAGTTTGTAGCATCTTGGTAGGCAGGTATTAGGTAGTTCATAGCATTTAGGTAGGTAGGTATTAGGTAGTTCATAGCATCTAGGTAGGTAGGTATTAGGTAGTTCGTAGCATCTAGTTAGGCAGGTAATAGATAGTTAATTACATCTAGGTTGGTATTAGGTAGTTTTTATCATCCAGGCAGGTAGTTTGTATCATCCAGGTAGGATTTAGGTAGTGTAGTTCATATTATTTAGGTATCTGATGTTCTGCAAGTGACGTACCCACGCGCGACACTCCTGCTCTGAGTCACAAGTAAGTTACCGGAGAGAGTCACGAGACGATGAGAGCAAATTGGTACAATATAAAATAATGCTAAAATAGTGTCAAATTTATATTGTAATTGGAGAACGAATTTGATGAACATTAAAGTAGCTCTTGGTATTATTTCACAATTCTTGATTTAATTTTACTCAACATTCATTTCACACAAATCATCTAATCACTAATCAGTTAGGTAGCGGAAAATTAGTGAAGTTAAGTCAGTCGGGCAGCTGTTTAACTAGTTAACATTGGGCACTTTAGCTAAATAAATTAAGTTAAATCATTAGGTTTTATTTAATTTATACTTTCTTCGCTCTTTTCCAGTAGGTCCCTAATTTTCCCCTTAAACTCATGACATAAAGCACTTGCAGTTTTTTCCTCTTTATACAAGATGGCACAATGTTCTAAGATCCGCTAGCGGTATCTGACCTCAGGAAAGAACTGGATGTTTTTTGTTTGTTTTGGTGACGATTAATGATATTATTTTCAATTGTTAAACAATGGGAGAAAGAGTCTATTAGCTATTAACTTGAGTTAATAGAAAATTTCCCAAAATTCCAAAAAAATTCCCTGGAATAAATCAAATATTGTCAGCACAAAAATTATACAGTTCAATTTACAACAAATTATAGTTTTCACCGAATGTAATAGTAAATATTTTCTTCGTCAATTACCTAAATATTCTTCAAGCAATAATTATCCAATCACGTGATTTATGGCTAGGAGCAAGAATTAGTCAGAGAGAAGAGTTAACATTCACCACTCCTCCTTCTGACTATCTTATTCTTTTTGATGCTCTGCTAATGCTCCTTGATTGTTGTTGTTCCACCATTGTCTCCATTTCTCGGAAATGGCTCAATAACTTCCATTTCTGCACAAGGCTTCACAGTGTATGATTATTGTGCATGCAGAATGTTAGAATTTTGCCAAGAAGTCAGTTGACCTCTTCTCTTAAGTTGTTATTTTCTCAAAAACTGTTTCCAGGAGCTGTTCAAAGTTAGTGCAGACGTTGTAATAGTACGTGACGAGTTAGATTGTTCATATATGTGAATTGGAATTCATTCTCGATCTAAGATTTTTCTTTAGGTTCATTTTATAGAAATAATGACACCTAGATCAGTAACAGAGATGTTAGGTAGACAGAACGTTCAGTCCAGGTTATTCTGGTTAGTAGTAGGGGATTTATCCAACAGGAAAACAAACTTAAAAGTCACTTTCAAAGGGCAAATGGCACAAGGTTAATCTTATTACTCATCTTTAAAGTTGAGACATAAACAGATACTATCATAATGATCAAATTTGGGACAAATCAGAATTGTATAATCTTTCATCACACCCAATCATCTTACGATTAAATGTAGATTAATAATATAGAAAGCTGTAGGTAGAGTACAGCTTTTTCCCTTAAATTCCACACTCACTACTACTTTTCCCCACAAATTCCCACACTCACTACTACTTTTACCCACAAATACTACTACTTTTCCCCACAAATTCTCACCCTCACTACTACTTTTCCCCACAAATTCCCACCCTCACTACTGCTCATTCATCCAGTTTTCTATTGCATCATTCTAGATCCTGGAGACAAAATACCTCATGTCCGTTCCAGAGATTCTAGTGAACGACCTTCACCAGAACGAGTTGATGACGTATTTCTGACGTAGTGTGACGTCATAGATTTCTCTCGCTGCCAATGCAATTTTTGCAAACGAGTTACTATTCAGGCGAAACATTCGCTGTTATAACTCATGCCTCAGTTGCAATAACCACAAATTTTGTTTTACAATCATTCTTCGTGTTTAAAGGTAGAGAACGAGAAAAAATATATTGTGGTAGCCTACTTTAAATGGAAATAACGAGAAAATGAAAGGGGATTACCCAAAGATGATTAGTGTCAAATGGAAACAGTAAATATTGTTACTCGTTGAATAAATAGTTCGTTAAAGAAATGAAGATGTAAAACAAATACTATCGGCATAACGCTAAGGTAGGGAAATTGGTGACGTCACTTCTCAGAACTCCACGAGTGCAGTCTAGCGGAGAAAGGCGCGGGGAAGTGTAAAGGGATGCGTAAGGCACATAAACACTATTTGTACATATTATTAACAAAAATTAACTAATTATCTCAAATTCACACGCAAAATCATCTCCATTGAACGGCATGCGGTTGATAAAATAACGGAAAAAATTAAAACAGTCATAAAATTTCGACACATCAAGTATAATTGTCATCAAACTATAAAAAAATATTGTTAAATGAGGGCTACCTAGTACAATTACACTAGTTGCACTGCACTAGTTGTACTATACTACCTAGTACAATTACACTAGTTGCACTGCACTAGTTGTACTATACTACCTAGTACACTTACACTAGTTGTACTGTACTACCTAGTACACTTACACTAGTTGTACTGTACTACCTAGTACACTTACACTAGTTGTACTATACTACCTAGTACACTTACACTAGTTGTACTGTACTACCTAGTACACTTACACTAATTGTACTATACTACCTAGTACACTTACACTAGTTGTACTGTACTACCTAGTACACTTACACTAGTTGTACTGTACTACCTAGTACACTTACACTAGTTGTACTGTACTACCTAGTACACTTACATTAGTTGTACTGTACTACCTAGTACACTTACATTAGTTGTACTGTACTACCTAGTACACTTACACTAGTTGTGCTGTACTACCTAGTACACTTACACTAGTTGTGCTGTACTACCTAGTACACTCACACTAGTTGTACTGTACTACCTAGTACACTCACACTAGTTGTACTGTACTACCTAGTACACTCACACTAGTTGTACTGTACTACCTAGTACACTCACACTAGTTGTACTATACTACCTAATACAATTACACTAGTACTATACTTCATAATACAATTACACTAGTTCTACTTTACTACCTAGTACAATTACACTAGTTGTACTTAACTACCTGCTTAGCTACTACCTAGAATTACAGTACCCTATAAGGTGATAGTACCACACTGCCTGTATTTTTACTAGCGATAGTACCACGTGTTTGTTCTGCAAATTCAGTCACTAGAATAACTAGACACACTAGGAAATGCCAATGACTGGTGCAACTCTTACTTTGTTCTAAGGCAGTACTAGAAGTGTAACGAACGTGTCTAATTGCCATCAAAGTATGCAATGCTATTAAAGTACTAACTGCTAAGTTACTAGAAATATAAATCATAAGAGATCCTGGTAGGGGATAAATAGATTATCTCAAAGTCTAAAAATGAATAGTGTGACGTCACCAAACAAATGGCACAGTGTTTGCTAAAGGTATTTCCACCACCCGGGGGTAGGCTAATGGGGGAAATGGCGCAATGTGCATAAAATGGGGGGGGGGTGGAAAAAGGGTCACGTGACTTTCGTAGAAAAGACTCGTGACTCTTTATTAGTAATAAACACACCTGCTTAGTAAATATTACGTACCTAATAGAGGTGGGTACTATTAAACCTATTGATTTACTATCAGAGAAAAGAGTCACTGTGATGATGTACTATCAGAGAAAAGAGTCACTGTGATGATGTACTATTAGAGAAAAGAGTCACTGTGATGATGTACTATTAGAGAAAAGAGTCACTGTGATGATGTACTATTAGAGAAAAGAGTCACTGTGATGATGTACTATCAGAGAAAAGAGTCACTGTGATGATGTACTATCAGAGAAAAGAGTTACTGTGATGATGCACTATCAGAGAAAAGAGTCACTGTGATGATGTACTATCAGAGAAAAGAGTCACTGTGATGATGTACTATCAGAGAAAAGAGTCACTGTGATGATGTACTATCAGAGAAAAGAGTCACTGTTATGATGTACTATCAAAGAAAAGAGTCACTGTGATGATGTACTATCGGAGAAAAGAGTCACTGTGATGATGTACTATCAGAGAAAAGAGTCACTGTGATGATGTACTATCAGAGAAAAGAGTTACTGTGATGATGCACTATCAGAGAAAAGTCACTGTGATGATGTACTATCAGAGAAAAGAGTCACTGTGATGATGTACTATCAGAGAAAAGAGTCACTGTGATGATGTACTATCAGAGAAAAGAGTCACTGTGATGATGTACTATCAGAGAAAAGAGTCACTGTTATGATGTACTATCAAAGAAAAGAGTCACTGTGATGATGTACTATCAGAGAAAAGAGTCACTGTGATGATGTACTATCAGAGAAAAGAGTCACTGTGATGATGTACTATCGGAGAAAAGAGTCACTGTGATGATGTACTATCGGAGAAAAGAGTCACTGTTTTATACTTATTTCACAAATCACACTTTTCTAATTTTCTATCATTTTCAAATCTTAGAAATTTGTCGTCGTGTACTCAGACCAATTTTAAAACATAAACAAACATTAGAATTATTAAAGTTTTTTTTTTTTTTAAATGCAATATTAGTAAAGTGTAAATAATCATTATGGATTCACTTTTACTAACTGTTTAGTAAAAGATTAATAGAAAAAATAGGTACTAGTTTGGTATGCGATCTGTGAGGCTTATGTGATCTGGTAATGCATTGGTATTTTTATTTTAGTATATTTTTCTGTTTTTTCTGTGTGATAGTGTCACAATCAAATAAAAGTTATAAATTATTAGAGCATATATATATTAATTCATATATTAATTGCCTATTTTACGTTATATTTATATAAGTTTAGTAGGATGTAGTTTATATGTATAGGGTATTTTTTTAAGTATTTCCATACGAAGGCTTTGCATATGTGAATGGTATGGAATTATTTAAGGAAATAAATTATTACTTTATGTATCTTGTGTACCTCTATCCTTTATAATTAACTAGTGTATTTGCCCGTTAAAAATAACGGGTTTTCAATAGAAATTTATTACCTATTGTTAGGTTATTTTTAGTGAATTAAAATAAAATTAATTTTTCGGCATAAACTAATACTTTTAAATAAAAACTGGGGAATTTAAATATCAAGTCAATATATATTATATATATCATAGTTACATTCTTCATGTTTAATACCTATCGTGTAAAAGCGGACACCAAATAAATAAACACACTAAGGAAATTATTAGTATAGATATCTATCCTAATATTACCCGTGATGTGTTTATTTATTCATTTATTTAGTGTCCGCTTGTACAGGACGGGTATTAAACATGAAGAATGTAACTATGATACGCACGGGAATATATTGACTTGATATTTAAATTCTCCAGTTTTTATTCACTTTTTAAATGTATTTTATATATGATGCAAATTAGACTATGCCGAAAATTTAATCTTAATTGAATTCATTAAAAGTAACCTAATAACGGGTAATAAATTGGTATTGATGAAAACCCGTTATTTTTAACTGGAAAGTACACTAGTTGCTAATAAAATCTAATCAGATCGCATACCAAACTAGCACCAAGAATTTTTAGTACCAAATATAAAGTTCTAGTAGATATGCAATAATTATTTTGGTTAAAGATATAAAAATTAATGATTTATGAACTAATTCTTATAGTTAAATATAATTATTAAAATATCATGATATTTTAATTTTATATTTATATTTCTCGTGAAAAAAAATTATATCAGTCTCCCCTCTATTTAGTTTTCTATGCACCAGGAAAAGAAAATCATCAATGGGAGACTGAAATAAAGCATTTTATCAAAACATGTTCCAGTTTCTTCTAATGTATCGATATTTGAGCTAAATTATATTACGAAAATTATTTTTTTTAACTATATTAACGATCACATAAAACGTGATGGGCCAATTATTAAAAATATTTAATAATGCAAGTAATGTTAAATAAATTAATAATAGATCGTTTGTTAAATACGTTTTTACCCTATAATATATATTTAATTGGTAAGGGGGTTCGGTACCAAAGGCCATATCATTTCCTTCAAAAGGAAATTAAATACAAGGGACTGGAAGAAGCAGTCATAAAATAAAGCGGCTCAAAGTCACTTTCCAACTGTTTGTGACAATGCTCATGTATGGAGAAAAGCTACTTCGTGAATAGATTCACCTACCACCAGTAGTGGGATTCAAACTGTCTTGCAACAAATTCGCTTATTTTTTAGATAATGTGGAATTGAATATGGTTAATAATGAACAGCCTAATTAATCATTTTAATATATTCATCTTATTCAAATTATTTCCAGATTGGCAATTGGTTCGTGCAAACCGGTGGTACTCTCAAATCGCACCACTGCCTAGCACCAGTCTTCACTAAGGGCTTCAACGGTTCGGTGTAGACAGACGCTTTGAAAATACACGTGTACTTTTATCACCAATCATAAACTGGCTGAAAAGGTATGCAGAAAAACTGATAGCATAGATAAGAGAAATGCGCACCAGAGGCTAAGTTACGAGTTATTGAACACATTCACATTTTCAATCACATTAAAAAATGTCGAGTATCTTCTTACAATAAAGTCTTAGCTGGTAGAAATAATGGAGAGAACATTGTGAGTGTAATGACCATTTACCTTACTAGTGAAGATATTTGCAATGCTATCTACAAAGTCCTTTCTTATCATAGCATCAGACAAGACCATTGCGTCAACACAGTATATCCACACCCTACCAAATCTAAAGAATAAATGCACTGGCTCAAAAAACACACCTACCTACCTACCTAAATTAGATAGAGCCTCTACTCTAGGACACGAATTAATTTATCCTTAGTATCTTTCAAATATTATTGAGTACTTAACGAACCAGTAGTTTTTACAAAAGATTGCATGTTGCGGTATATCAATATTAGCATTTAATCTCAATAGTTATACTAAAATATTTAAGTTACATTGATTAATAATATTTGAATTTCAAATGAATATGATTTTTTTAGAACAAATCCTAGTTATATAATTATGATATGATAACAGATTTTAAATTGGAATTCCTATAGGTATCTAAACACACATTCCAATTCCTAGGTTCCTATATATATATATAATATTGATTCAGTATCCGTGATACTGAAAGTCCATATCATGGATAATGAAAGTCAGTATCTGTGATACTGTAAAAACGTTCTCTAATCGTTTTATGACGTCACGTTTTGATATCTATAGAATATACACCACGTGCTGTATTTACTGTGTCATAGCCACATGATGGTCACCTTCCATTTCCTCGAAAAAGAAGGTGAGTTCTAGGAAAGGAGATGAAAATGAATGAAACGTAAATAGTACCGTGCTAAACCACATATCTTGATTAGATAAGATATCGTATCTAAAGCCCTAGTTGCTTCATCTCACTGACTAGCAAAACGAGACCCTAGTGTTAACCAGCATAACGAGACCCTAGTGCTAACTAGCATAACGAGACCCTAGTGCTAACTAGCATGAAGAGACCCTAGTGCTAACTAGCAAAACGAGACCCTAGTGCTAACTAGCATAACGAGACCCTAGTGCTAACTAGCATAACGAGACCCTAGTGCTAACTAGCATAACGAGACCCTAGTGCTAACTAGCATAACGAGACCCTAGTGCTAACTAGCATAACGAGACCCTAGTGCTAACTAGCATGACGAAATTCGGAAAGGTGAACTCCAATACATAGGATATTTTTCTAGTATCTAGGAGGAAAGACTTTCCCGCACGTTCTCTCACCATTGGTTGTTACCACTAAGATGGTGTTGCTAGCGATGACTTGTGAGAGTTCGACTACCGCAATTCGGGTCACAGGTAACTAACAAGTGTACCCTATGTCTAATATTCTTTTCGCCATTTTTTCTATCTTATCTGTTGTTTGCGACTGATAAAATGCCTATGCATCACAGGTACACTGAACACTAAAGTAACTAGCCTGCGTACACTAAAATGGAGATACAAATTTGAAATGGCGAAATATTGTGCTAGACTGTATAGAATGCTTGGCACTACACTTACACTCTTTTGTAGCAGATCCTAAAGTACTGGCGATGATTTAAGAGTACCATTAGCAAATTAGCAGTAGTACTGTCAGAGATGTAGATATCTCTATATCAGTCATGTAGTAACCTTCTATCTTTGCCTGTGAGTCTCTGTACCAACATTAAAAAGTCTGTAACTCCAGACTGTAACACGATAGCAGGAGTAGGTTAGTACACCGGGTACACACTCCTAAATTTTATAGTCTCCCGGTTCGTGCGAACCAGTATCTCAAAAATAAAAAAATTACCGAGTCAAATTCGAGAAACGATTAATTATTGAAAAGAATATTCAAAACAATCAGGCAGTAACACTAGAGCTGTATTTGTGAGTTACAGTGCATTGGTACATGATTCAGTGCATTGGTACATGATTCAGTGCATTGGTACATGATTCAGTGCATTGGTACATGATTCAGTGCATTGGTACATGATTCAGTGCATTGGCACATGATTCAGTGTAATGGCACATGTTTCAGTGCATTGGTACATGATTCAGTGCATTGGTACATGATTCAGTGCATTGGTACATGATTCAGTGCATTGGTACATGATTCAGTGCATTGGCACATGATTCAGTGTAATGGCACATGTTTCAGTGCATTGGTACATGATTCAGTGCATTGGTACATGATTCAGTGCATTGGTACATGATTCAGTGCATTTCTTCTCTAAGTGCTGTTGCAACAAGTCAGACTGTCTAAATTCCAAGATGGCGACATACTACCTTATCTCAGTGGTATTAATTAGAATTAACGGTGAGCTAATAGTCACATGTTGACCTACAGGTACTAGTCACCTGTAATGTACTAGTCACCTGTAATGTACTAGTCACCTGTAATGTACTAGTCACCTGTAATGTACTAGTCATCTGTAATGTACTAGTCACCTGTTGACCTACAGGTGACTACTTTAACTGTTTCTCTACTAATGATATTCAAAGTAAATAAAACTCAATAACCCCCCCCCCCCCCTCTACCAACGTAAGTTAAAACATTTCTAACCCTATTTAATGAAAAATAATAACATTAACAAATACCCAATATATAATACAAATTAGCATCAATATATAACTATATATATCAAAAACACGAATACATACATTGCAAAGTAAAAAAAATATCTAGTAAAGCTACAAGAAAAAGATGGTAAAAATTAGAAAAACTTTACCTAGTTTCAGAGGATCTAGGAGTTCTACTGTATTTAATGGAGATGAAATTAGTTACAATATTAATAGTGTAAATAGTTAGTAAATAATTATAACACTCACCGGCATGGACACTGGCTCAGTTTAGATCTGAAAAATAGAAAAAGGTTTTAGAGTATTTAATGGAAACTATTAAGTTACTATAAAAATTCTATAGTTAGGATAATTATCGATAATATTTCTATTATTAACAGATTACCTCGAAAAATAGTCTAACAATTTATTTGATTAAATTTGTGTACTATATATAAAGAATTTGTAATTTCTCAAATCACAGTTTTCTAATTTTCTATTATTTTCAAATTTTAGAAATTTGTCTCCGTGTACTCAGACCAATTATAAAATATTTACAATCATAATAATTAGTTGTTTTTTTATTTTTATTTTGGGAACTAAGCAAACTGTGAAAAAATCATTACAGATACATTTTTGTTTGCCTGTGCACCATGCATGATGTGGAAAATAAATAATTAATTATAACTGAATGAATCAATAAGTAATCATGAAATATAAATAATTTGCCTTTTATTTTCAATGCAATTTCCACTCCAGTTTTGTGCCAAATTTTCTTTTTCTGCGCATTTTCTTCTTTTTTTTTCTTTTGGTCACTCGAAGATATCGATTTTCTGGACAAAACATTGGAGCAGACCTGCGTCTGACCCTCCCCTCGGGCCTTTTTATCCTCTGGGGGTCTAGAGGAGTTGTGACCTTAATATTCAATGTCAAATCAACCGTCCTCGAAAAAGGTAACGGTACGACTAAAAAAAAGTACCGATAAGAAGTAGTGCGTCACTACCACTTCAGTAATCTTTGGCTGCGATTGTTCGACACTAGCAATTTTTCAGTCAATAATTTTCACAGTAAAATAATAATTTATACAGAATCACTCAGCTAAATTTCTAATTTAGAAGACACCGAAAAAATTCCTTCCTTCTTCATTTCAAGAAAAAAACCAGTGAGGCGTGAATGGACAAAAACTTCTAGAAATCAGAGGGGGAAACAAAAATAAAAGTATTCGCAAAAACGGCTCGTGGAGAGTAAGCGATCGATATGCGACCATAGGCCTAATATCGCTTTCCACTGACCGGTATACAGGCCTCTATCGCTTTCCACTGACCGGTATACAGGCCTCTATCGCTTTCCACTGACCGGTATACAGGCCTCTATCGCTTTCCACTGACCGGTATACAGGCCTCTATCGCTTTCCACTGACCGGTATACAGGCCTCTATAGCTTTTCACTGACCGGTATACAGGCCTCTATCGCTTTCCACTGACCGGTATACAGGCCTCTATAGCTTTTCACTGACCGGTATGCAGGCCTCTATAGCTTTTCACTGACCGGTATGCAGGCCTCTATCGCTTTCCACTGACCGGTATACAGGCCTCTATCGCTTTCCACTGACCGGTATACAGGCCTCTATAGCTTTCCACTGACCGGTATACAGGCCTCTATAGCTTTTCACTGACCGGTATACAGGCCTCTATCGCTTTCCACTGACCGGTATACATGCCTCTATAGCTTTTCACTGACCGGTATGCAGGCCTCTATCGCTTTCCACTGACCGGTATACAGGCCTCTATCGCTTTCCACTGACCGGTATACAGGCCTCTATCGCTTTCCACTGACCGGTATACAGGCCTCTATCGCTTTCCACTGACCGGTATACAGGCCTCTATAGCTTTCCACTGACCGGTATACAGGCCTCTATAGCTTTCCACTGACCGGTATACAGGCCTCTATAGCTTTTCACTGACCGATATACAGGCCTCTATCGCTTTCCACTGACCGGTATACAGGCCTCTATCGCTTTCCACTGACCGGTATACAGGCCTCTATCGCTTTCCACTGACCGGTATACAGGCCTCTATCGCTTTCCACTGACCGGTATACAGGCCTCTATCGCTTTCCACTGACCGGTATACAGGCCTCTATAGCTTTCCACTGACCGGTATACAGGCCTCTATAGCTTTCCACTGACCGGTATACAGGCCTCTATAGCTTTTCACTGACCGGTATACAGGCCTCTATCGCTTTCCACTGGCCGGAATACAGGCCTCTATAGCTTTTCACTGACCGGTATACAAGCTGGCTGCCATAAAAAACATCATGGTTGAAAAAGTTATCGAAATGCATATAGATGTGAATCTACATATGCATATACGTAGGTGTGTATCTACAGATACGTATAGCTGTGTATCACAGATACGTATAGGTGTGTATCACAGATGCATAGGTGTGTATCACAGATACGTATAGGTGTGTATCTAGAGAATGCAGATACACCTAAGGTGTCTCATTTATCTGTGTTACAAAAGAGGGTAGTTCCCCTCTGCGAGAAAAGGGACTCTACTTCAATATCGGACAAACTAAATCGTGACCAGCATAATGAGTCATTGAGACACAGTGAGTCATTGAGACACAGTGAGTCATTGAGACACAGTGAGTCACTGAGACACAGTGAGTCATTGAGACACAGTGAGTCATTGAGACACAGTGAGTCACTGAGACACAGTGAGTCATTGAGACACAGTGAGTCATTGAGACACAGTGAGTCACTGAGACACAGTGAGTCAATGAGACACAGTGAGTCATTGAGACACAGTGAGTCACTGAGACACAGTGAGTCATTGAGACACAGTGAGTCAATGAGACACAGTGAGTCATTGAGACACTGTGAGTCATTGAGACACAGTGAGTCAATGAGACACAGTGAGTCATTGAGACACAGTGAGTCATTGAGACACAGTGAGTCATTGAGACACAGTGAGTCATTGAGACACAGTGAGTCATTGAGACACAGTGAGTCATTGAGACACAGTGAGTCATTGAGACACAGTGAGTCATTGAGACACAGTGAGTCATTGAGACATAGTGAGTCATTGAGACACAGTGAGTCATTGAGACACAGTGAGTCATTGAGACACAGTGAGTCAATGAGACACAGTGAGTCATTGAGACACAGTGAGTCATTGAGACACAGTGAGTCATTGAGACACAGTGAGTCAATGAGACACAGTGAGTCATTGAGACACAGTGAGTCATTGAGACACAGTGAGTCAATGAGACACAGTGAGTCAATGAGACACCGTGAGTCAATGAGACACAGTGAGTCATTGAGACACAGTGAGTCATTGAGACACAGTGAGTCATTGAGACACAGTGAGTCATTGAGACACAGTGAGTCATTGAGACATAGTGAGTCATTGAGACATAGTGAGTCATTGAGACACAGTGAGTCATTGAGACACAGTGAGTCATTGAGACACAGTGAGTCATTGAGACACAGTGAGTCAATGAGACACAGTGAGTCATTGAGACACAGTGAGTCAATGAGACACAGTGAGTCATTGAGACACAGTGAGTCAATGAGACACAGTGAGTCATTGAGACACAGTGAGTCATTGAGACACAGTGAGTCATTGAGACACAGTGAGTCATTGAGACACAGTGAGTCATTGAGACATAGTGAGTCATTGAGACATAGTGAGTCATTGAGACACAGTGAGTCATTGAGACACAGTGAGTCATTGAGACACAGTGAGTCAATGAGACACAGTGAGTCATTGAGACACAGTGAGTCAATGAGACACAGTGAGTCATTGAGACACAGTGAGTCATTGAGACACAGTGAGTCATTGAGACACAGTGAGTCAATGAGACACAGTGAGTCATTGAGACACAGTGAGTCAATGAGACACAGTGAGTCATTGAGACACAGTGAGTCAATGAGACACAGACACAGTGAGTCAATGAGACACAGACACAGTGAGTCAATGAGACACAGTGAGTCAATGAGACACAGTGAGTCAATGAGACACAGTGAGTCATTGAGACATAGTGAGTCATTGAGACATAGTGAGTCATTGAGACACAGTGAGTCATTGAGACACAGTGAGTCAATGAGACACAGTGAGTCAATGAGACACAGTGAGTCAATGAGTCACAGTGAGTCAATGAGTCACAGTGAGTCATTGAGACACAGTGAGTCATTGAGACACAGTGAGTCATTGAGACACAGTGAGTCATTGAGACACAGTGAGTCATTGAGACACAGTGAGTCATTGAGACACAGTGAGTCAATGAGACACAGTGAGTCAATGAGACACAGTGAGTCAATGAGTCACAGTGAGTCATTGAGACACAGTGAGTCATTGAGACACAGTGAGTCATTGAGACACAGTGAGTCATTGAGTCACAGTGAGTCATTGAGACACAGTGAGTCATTGAGACACAGTGAGTCAATGAGACACAGTGAGTCATTGAGACACAGTGAGTCATTGAGACACAGTGAGTTATTGAGACACAGTGAGTCAATGAGACACAGTGAGTCAATGAGACACAGTGAGTCATTGAGACACAGTGAGTCAATGAGACACAGTGAGTCAATGAGACACAGTGAGTCAATGAGACACAGTGAGTCAATGAGACACAGTGAGTCAATGAGACACAGTGAGTCAATGAGACACAGTGAGTCATTGAGACACAGTGAGTCAATGAGACACAGTGAGTCAATGAGACACAGTGAGTCAATGAGACACAGTGAGTCATTGAGACACAGTGAGTCATTGAGACACAGTGAGTCAATGAGACACAGTGAGTCAATGAGACACAGTGAGTCAATGAGACACAGTGAGTCATTGAGACACAGTGAGTCATTGAGACACAGTGAGTCAATGAGACACAGTGAGTCAATGAGACACAGTGACTCACTGAGACACAGTGACTCACTGAGACACAGTGACTCACTGAGATACTGTGAGTCATATCTAATTGTAAATACATGTCTTTTTCCTAAAATGGTTACTCTACATACAATCTCTACAAGTTAGTTACGGTGTAAACATTTCTTAGGCCCTGGTCACCCCGCCATCTTTAGTTGGTCCGTTCCTCGAACAGTAAGGAGAGTGGACCAAATTTCGACAACGCTCGTCAGTGCGCATGAAAATTGAAAACACGGGTTTTTTCATAGCAGTGCACCGCTAATGCTGGCGTTGCTATAACCTTGACTTAACTGTAGCGCGCGTTGGTTTAGTGGAGACGCACGCGAGCGTTGATAGAGCGGCCCTCTACGCATGCAGGCGATGGCTTTGCGGTGGTTTGATACCGCTATTGACTACGGTGCTGACGGGATCATTTAGATAGATGTTCAAAATTTGTTGGCCTGGTCACACCGAAAGAACCTTGCCAGAACGTTTCTGGAACGATGAGAAAAACTTAACACCCCTCGTTACCATTCAACAGAAGTCGGCCCCCGTTTAGGAAACGCCGTATTCGCTCGATCACCGCTTATGGTCCTTCCTACAGCTGTGAAAATTTTGAACTGCACAAAATATTTCTAGCAGTGATGAGCGGTCAATTTACACTCCGGCAAAGTTCACCATCATTCCAACAATGCCCAGTCAAAATTTGGCACCGCTAGACGCAAGTGGGTCCGCTATATCAACCCAGAAATCTTGAAGGTTGGACCACCCCTCTGCTTTGACAGCTTTGCCCGGTCTGTGATAAAATGTTGCACCAACTTTGGTGTGGCGGTTGAAAACAAATGATTGCTGGAACAGTTTCGAACGTTGAATCAGCGATCCACTTTGCTGATGAATTTTAGTTTGTCGTCGGTATGGAGGTCGAAGAACAACAAACCACTAAACCAACGGTCGTTGCCTCTCGCTACCGTTAAGGCAGCGCTTTAGCAACACCGGCTTTGGTTGAGCAACGCTATGACCGCTCCTCACCGCTCACAACTTTCGAAGCGGTAGGAGGGACGAAAAGGGACCTCAGCGGTGCTCGACAGTTTAATGCAACTTCTGGTGAACGGTAAAGAGCGGTGATGAATTTTTCCCCGTTCAAGGAACGTCCCAACATAGTTCGAGCGGTGTGATCCGGGCTTTAATCTCTTCCTGGTCACACCGCCCACCCACATAATGGATGTTTGTTCTATGGGGGAATAAATAAAGATATACAGGGTGAATCATTTCAGATCTGAGAAAATTTGACAGCTTGCATATAACCAAAATAATTTTTTTTAGGAATAACAGAATGTCCAAAACTGCTTCATTATCGATATATTGATACCTGATTCTAGGATAATTTCACAATTCATAGGGTTTTATTTTAATTAGTTGGATTTGATTGTTTACAATTCAGTTCACTGTTGCATGTCATGCTGGAAACGTGGCACTTGCTGATATACAATTTATTGTGCCATTATTAAACATCTAAAATATAGTATAGTTACCAAGGTCTGCTATGCTTAATTTTCAACTAATAACCATCTGTTAGGAACATAAATACTTGTTAATATCTAGGTAGGAGTCCTTTGAAAATTTTAAAAGTCAGTCACGTGAAAACTAAGCAGTTTTGATAATTTAAATTTTCGTGAACCAATGTTTGTTTTACGTGAAATTCCTATGAATGTCAAAAACTCTACAATCTGGGTATCAATAAAAAGTTTTTACTTTGGGTTTTGTGGATCCGAAATGAAAGGCCGTGTATACCAGTAAATAAATACGTACTGTGAACAAATAATGCAAAGGATATAGCACTGGTGAGTGAAGGAGATATGATAAGATAGAGGAGAGATAGGACTAGAGGAAACAAAGGAGAGCTGATGGGTAGGATCACATCACTTCTCTAGTGTCCCCTTCATTAGTGTCAATTGAATCTATTGCATTTTAGTCACTAAAACAAATCATAAAAGGTAGCATGGATACAATAGCATCCACAGTTGTAGGTACAATGGCTACAATAGCATCCACAGTTGTAGGTACAATGGCTACAATAGCATCCACTGTTGTAGGTACCAAGGCTACCATAGCCCTAAGACATAGTATGCTATCTGGTTAGTTTCTATCTTAGAGATAAAGATAAGCTTTGCAAATAAACACCTTAGTGACATCTGCATCCTAGGTACAGCATTTGTATCCTAGGTACAGCCTTTGTACCCTAGGTACAGCATTTGTATCCTAGGTACAGCATTTGTACCCTAGGTACAGCATTTGTACCCTACGTACAGCATTTGTACCCTAGGTACAGCATTTGTACCCTAGGTACAGCATACGTATCCCTAAACTAGCTACTACTCGTCACAACAGAGTGGATACAATAAACCAAAATGTACCTCAATGAAAAACTTTAAAATGCGGATAATTTTACGTAAAAATTCCTGAATTACTTTTTACTGAAATGGTTGAATTACCAACACTTTAACCACTCCATCACTTCAAATTGTTGTCTCATTTGGTTAATGTCATTTGGTTAGTGTCATTTGGTTAGTGTCATTTGGTTAGTGTCATTTGGTTAGTGTCATTTGGTTAGTGTCATTTGGTTAGTGTCATTTGGTTAGTGTCATTTGGTTAGTGTCATTTGGTTAGTGTCATTTGGTTAGTGTCATTTGGTTAGTCAGGACGGCGTTGCGCGGACCAGTGGCCGCTAAAACGCTGAGTTAAAAAACGTTCTGAACTCTACGGAGTTTGGTAGAATGTTTCAGTTACTATAGCTTGTAGGTGCTATATTATGACTTACTATAGCCTATAACGTGCTATAGTTTGACTTACTATAGCCTATAACGTGCTATATTATGACTTACTATAGCCTATAACGTGCTATAGTTTGACTTACTATAGCCTATAACGTGCTATAGTTTGACTTACTATAGCCTATAACTTGCTATAGTTTGACTTACTATAGCCTATAACGTGCTATAGTTTGACTTACTATAGCCTATAACGTGCTATAGTTTGACTTACTATAGCCTATAACGTGCTATAGTTTGACTTACTATAGCCTATAACGTGCTATAGTTTGACTTACTATAGCCTATAACTTGCTATAGTTTGACTTACTATAGCCTATAACGTGCTATAGTTTGACTAACTATAGCCTATAACGTGCTATAGTTTGACTTACTATAGCCTATAACGTGCTATAGTTTGACTTACTATAGCCTATAACGTGCTATATTTTGACTTACTATAGCCTATAACTTGCTATAGTTTGACTTACTATAGCTCATAGCTGTTATAGTAAGCCTAACTATAACTCCATAGCAAGCTATAGTATAGTGCCCAATAACGTGCTATAGTATAGTGCCAATAACGTGCTATAGTATAGTGCCAATAACGTGCTATAGTATAGTGCCAATAACGTGCTATAGTATAGTGCCAATAACGTGCTATAGTATAGTGCCAATAACGTGCTATAGTATAGTGCCTGCAGTACAGTCAGTCACAGGGTTGTTGCAAGTGACTGTGTTTTGGTGTAGGGGGGTAGGGGGGGTTTTGGCAGAGACGAATAAACTATCTTCCCGTTGGCTGCTTTCCAGGAGATATGCGAACAACTTTATCGTAAGGGGAGGGAGGGTATCTAGAGTCAGCATACACATCTAGAGTCAGCATATACATCTAGAGTCAGCATATACATCTAGAGTCAGCATAATTCTAGAGTCAGCATAATTCTAGACTCAGCACACACATCTAGGGTCAACACACTCATCTAGGGTCAGCACACACATCTAGGGTCAACACACTCATCTAGGGTCAGCACACACATCTAGGGTCAACACACGCATCTAGGGTCAGCACACACATCTAGGGTCAACACACGCATCTAGGGACAGCACACTCATCTAGGGTCAGCACACACATCTAGACTCGACACACGCATCTAGTGTCAGCACATCATTGAATTGGTTGAGACGTCAAAAACATAAAATTTCAGTTCAATAGAAAATTGCAATGTAACGAATTAATGACTGGGCAATTAAGAAGAGGTCACTTCGCCATAGATATTTTTGCAATTGCCTTAGTGAAAACGGTAACAAAGTTTATTATGTTTCCAGAGAATAAAGTTGTTTCGTTTGCACTATTTGTACTATTTTTTATCATTTATTATTGAAAACATAACTTTATTCGGACTGGAACATTCTCGGGAAGGTCTTTATAATAATATTCGAATTATATGTTATAGCATATAGTATTAAAGTTTGTAAACATGTGCTATTACAGGTGGTATATCCCCGCGATAACCGTGCAAGCTTTAACTGTAGTGTGATTGTTCCGCGCAATTTGCAGATTCGCAAAATCTCGAGAATGCGCAACTTGTTTAAACCATTTATCACCTCATGGCGAGGGTGAGGTATTATCTTCATTCGAATACTAATACATGTGTCTAGGGGACGTGAGGCCCCCCGAACCCCCCCCCCCCCCCCCCGCCAGGTCATTAAACAATCATGATGCGTTCAGTACAACAAACTAGATGATACAACAAACTACATTACTACCATTTTGTTGATTGTTTCAAATTAATCTTCATATGGTTATATATAAATGAATAAAATTTTGAAACTCTCAAAATAAATTGCTGTTATGTAGTTGGTTGTATCCGCTAGTTTGTTGTACTGCACACTTCATGATTTCTTTAATGACCTGGCAGGGGGTTCGGGAATTTGCTCATTTTCAGGCTACTTTCGATAGCCTGAAAATTTGACCTGATTGTATTGTAAGGGAAAATTTTAGTGAAAATAAGTAAATAGATAAACATTTCATGTATTTCAATTTTCCCTTTCACTCCCCACATTCCTTCCCCCCTTCCCCATTTGCGTGACATAACTCTTCCCCTTTCTTGTGCGTCCAATAACAGCCTATCTAAATTTCCCCGTCCTCCCCATTATCCCCAATCTGTTCCCGGAGTTTGCAATAACACCCCCACCTCCCTATCTAACAGCCCCCTCTCCCCCCTCATCATCTTTGCAATATTTTGTCGTGTAACGCATCCGGCGCCGTACAGACAGTGCGAGAAATGGGACAATGTGGGACAACATGGGACATACCTATAGGACAATGTGGGACAACATGGGACAATGTGGGACAACATAGGACATACCTATGGGACAACATAGGACATGCTAATGGGACAACACGGGACATGCCAATGGGACAACATGGGACATGCCAATGGGACGACATGGGACATGCCAATGAGACAACATGGGACATGCCAATGGGACAACATGGGACATGCCAATGGGACAACATGGGACATGCCAATGGGACAATGTGGAACTTGCCAACGGGACAATGTGGGACTTGCCAATGGGACAATGTAAGACTTGCCAATGGGACAATGTAAGACTTGCCAATGGGACAATGTAAGACTTGCCAATGGGACAATGTGGGACTTGCCAACGGGACAATGTAAGACTTGCCAACGGGACAATGTAAGACTTGCCAATGGGACAATGTAAGACTTGCCAATGGGACAATGTAAGACTTGCCAATGGGACAATGTAAGACTTGCCAATGGGACAATGTAAGACTTGCCAATGGGACAATGTAAGACTTGTCAATGGGACAATGTAAGACTTGCCAATGGGACAATGTGGGACTTGCCAATGGGACAATGTGGGACTTGCCAATGGGACAATGTGGGACTTGCCAATGGGACAATGTGGAACTTGCCAATGGGACAATGTGGAACTTGCCAATGGGACAATGTGGGACTTGCCAATGGGACAATGTGGGACTTGCCAATGGGACAATGTGGGACTTGCCAATGGGACAATGTGGGACTTGCCAATGGGACAATGTGGGACTTGCCAATGGGACAATGTGGGACTTGCCAATGGGACAATGCAAGACTTGCCAATGGGACAATGTGGGACTTGCCAATGGGACAATGTGGGACTTGCCAATGGGACAATGTGGGACTTGCCAATGGGACAATGTGGGACTTGCCAATGGGACAATGTGGGACTTGCCAATGGGACAATGTGGGACTTGCCAATGGGACAATGTAAGACTTGCCAATGGGACAATGTAAGACTTGCCAATGGGACAATGTAAGACTTGCCAATGGGACAATGTAAGACTTGCCAATGGGACAATGTAAGACTTGCCAATGGGACAATGTAAGACTTGCCAATGGGACAATGTAAGACTTGCCAATGGGACAATGTGGGACTTGCCAATGGGACAATGTGGGACTTGTCAATGGGACAATGTGGGACTTGCCAATGGGACAATGTGGGACTTGCCAATGGGACAATGTGGGACTTGCCAATGGGACAATGTGGGACTTGCCAATGGGACAATGTGGAACTTGCCAATGGGACAATGTGGAACTTGCCAATGGGACAATGTGGGACTTGCCAATGGGACAATGTGGGACTTGCCAATGGGACAATGTGGGACTTGCCAATGGGACAATGTGGGACTTGCCAATGGGACAATGTGGGACTTGCCAATGGGACAATGCAAGACTTGCCAATGGGACAATGTGGGACTTGCCAATGGGACAATGTGGGACTTGCCAATGGGACAATGTGGGACTTGCCAATGGGACAATGTGGGACTTGCCAATGGGACAATGTGGGACTTGCCAATGGGACAATGTGGGACTTGCCAATGGGACAATGTGGGACTTGCCAATGGGACAATGTAAGACTTGCCAATGGGACAATGTAAGACTTGCCAATGGGACAACATGGAACTTGCCAATGGGACAATGTGGGACTTGCCAATGGGACAATGTGGAAATTGCCAAGGGGACAACATGGAACTAGCCAATGGGACAACATGGAACTTGCCAATGGGATAACATGGAACTTGCCAATGGGACAACATGGAACTTGCCAATGGGACAATGTGGAACTTGCAAATGGGACAATGTGGAACTTGCCAATGGGACAATGTGGAACTTGCCAATGGGACAACATGTAACTTGCCAATGGGACAACATGGAACTTGCCAATGGGACAACATGGAACTTGCCAATGGGACAACATGGAACTTGCCAATGGGACAACATGGAACTTGCCAATGGGACAACATGGAACTTGCCAATGGGACAACATGGAACTTGCCAATGGGACAACATGGAACTTGCCAATGGGACAACATGGAACTTGCCAATGGGACAACATGTAACTTGCCAATGGGACAACATGTAACTTGCCAATGGGACAACATGTAACTTGCCAATGGGACAACATGTAACTTGCCAATGGGACAACATGTAACTTGCCAATGGGACAACATGTAACTTGCCAATGGGACAACATGTAACTTGCCAATGGGACAACATGTAACATGCCAATGGGACAACATGTAACTTGCCAATGGGACAACATGTAACTTGCCAATGGGACAACATGTAACTTGCCAATGGGACAACATGGGACTTGCCAATGAGACAACATGTAACTTGCCAATGGGACAACATGGGACTTGCCAATGGGACAACATGGGACTTGCCAATGGGACAACATGGGACTTGCCAATGGGACAACATGGGACTTGCCAATGGGACAACATACTGTAAAAAGATGCACAAGTTACCTATCAGAAAGCATCCATATTCAATTAATGGAGGTTTAACGTCTGCTTCGGAACCAAAGGCCATATCACTGACGGAAATTAAATACAAGGGACTGGAAGAAGCAGTCAAAAAGAAAAGTGACTCCATGAACAAAGTCACCCAAACCATATATAAAATATATCACAATACCCAATATTCATTTGAGTTCAGATGCAATAAAATGATAGAAAATTTAAGAGGTTCCCATTTTGAAAGCTTATGAATGATTCCAGGTTATAAAGTTAGGAAATTTGAAAGATAATTGAGGTGATAGATAAGTGTAACTTTAGAAAGAACTTCATAATAGAAGACAATGAGGACAGTGGAAGTGTTTTCCCGGCTGAGAGTTAGGAGACAAGAGTCATAATTCAGGTGAATAAAGTAATCACACCAGACAATAACCAGGCTAATATATTTTGATGGGGAAACCCTCTCAAATATTTATTAATATAGAAGAAGCTCCAAAGAGCGAGCACTGGTGAAATAAACCTCTAAAGAAATGACTAATAAAAGAAAAGGAAATTGCAATTGAAGTTTTAATGAAAAGAAGTTGAAGATATTGAAGGTGGGGTAGCGCACTAAAGCGCTGACTCAGCTAAAACTCAGGGGTTATCTACGACAGGGTTTGCAGTCGGCGTAACTTGGTATAAATGTCACGACATATCGATAGAGGCAAGCCACATGTTGGCTCATTTTAAGGGCATTTATGGCACTGGAGAGGAATGGGAAGAACTTACAGAGGTAGATAGCAGCCGATACTTTGTCACTCATACATTTTATAAGCAGAAAATCAATGGACGTGATTCTCAGGGAGGTAGGAGCTAAAGAAAAGAACATGGCAGATAGCTGAGCTCAGACTGATAAGGATAGTAAGTGATGGTACTATTAGGGGATGGTACTATCACAGGTACTATCAGAGGGATGGGTACTATCAGAGGGATGGGTACTATCAGAGGGATGGGTACTATCAGAGGGTACTATCAGAGGGATGGGTACTATCAGAGGGATGGGTACTATCAGAGGGATGGGTACTATCAGAGGGATGGGTACTATCAGAGGGATGGGTACTATCAGAGGGATGGGTACTATCAGAGGGATGGGTACTATCAGAGGGATGGGTACTATCAGAGGGATGGGTACTATCAGAGGGTACTATCAGAGGGATGGGTACTATCAGAGGGATGGGTACTATCAGAGGGATGGGTACTATCAGAGGGATGGGTACTATCAGAGGGATGGGTACTATCAGAGGGATGGGTACTATCAGAGGGTACTATCACAGGTACTATCAGAGGGTACTATTATAGGTATAGTAACTATAAGAGGTTCTATTGGTTCCAATAAGTTATATCAAGAGGTTCTATAGGTTCCAATAAGTTATATCAAGAGGTTCTATAGGTTCCAGTAGGTCCCATCAGGTTCCATCAGGTTCCGATAAGTTATATCAAGAGGTTCTATAGGTTCCAGTAGGTCCCATCAGGTTCCGATAAGTTATATCAAGAGGTTCTATAGGTTTCAGTAGGTTCCAGTAGGTTCCATCAGGTTCCGATAAGTTATATCAAGAGGTTCTATAGGTTTCAGTAGGTTCCATCAGGTTCTATAGATTCCAATAAGTTATATCAAGAGGTTCTATAGGTTCCAATAGGTTTCATCAGGTTCTAGAGGTTCCAATAAGTTGTATCAAGAGGTTCTATAGGTTCCAGTAGGTTCCATCAGGTTCTATAGGTTCCGATAAGTTATATCAAGAGGTTCTATTAGTTTCCGTAGGTTCCATCAGGTTCTAGAGGTTCCAATAAGTTATATCAAGAGGTTCTATAGGTTTCAGTAGGTGAAGTTATAGATTCCAATAAGTTATATCAGGAGGTTCTATAGGTTCCAGTAGGTTCCACCAGGTTCCACAAGACATTTGACGCAGACTCCACCAAATAACTTCAACTCCTTACAATAATCATAACACTAAAGAAATAACCGAGAAAAGGGGAAATCTCTCGACGCGCCAAAAAAGAAGATAAACTCTAAGAAATACGCCCAATTTTATAGTTTAATCAACTAAAATTGGATGAAGCGATTGCTGGCGATAACACTCCGTAGATATATTTGGTGCCACATTACTTATGTGAGAATTTCCTAATTGCTTCATAGCATTCGTCATAGTTTTTAATTCTCTGTGTGACTGGATATAATGAACAGATAGTAATAAGTTTGAGGGGCTTTAAATAAGGACTTGGTATGTGGTACACATTACAAGGGGTAATCCAAGTCTAGACATGGAATGCTGTCTTCAAAGTAGCAGATAATACTTTAAGACTTGTTTTGATCAATAACATATCTAATCAATAGTTTTTAGGGATGCAATCTATAAATAAGAAATAGTTGCAAATCATGTACTTACTAAAATACTGTGTTATTATTTAATTTAGTTGAGGGTTTTAACGTCTGCTTCGGAGCCATCGCTGACGTCAGAAGGAAATTAGATACAAGGGACTGGAAGAAGCAGTCAGGAAGGAAAGTGGGTCATTGAACAGACACTACCTACCACCAGCCGGTTACAATGCTCATGGATGCAGAAAAGCTAGTCCGTGAACGCAGTTACTCACCAAGGAATGTGATGAATTAGTCTTATCTTAAATGAAGGCGTTGAGGAGATAGCGTTAGCGGCATATCTACTCCATGTAACATCATAAAGAGGCTACAGTATACTACAGGGAAAGCCAAAGTTAAATAGACTTGATAGAGATCTCTCTGACAGCACTGGCCGCACTATCCGGATATTAACCCATTCAAATGTAGTCAACAGTCAACTGTGTGATGATGTACAGGGCTTAGGTAGATAGCACTCTAGTTAAAATAAACTAAGCCATTTACGGCAGTGGGAAACTGACTCCTAATATGGACCGTGTGTTTATGAACAGTGGTAGAGTTTAGAAGATGGTAACCAGGAAGAAAAGGGTCATGACTTTGTCAGATAGCAGATTGTTGTTATATTGAGTAATAATCAGGTAAGATTATCTAATGTTGTTATGGGTAGTCTCAAAAAGATTATACCACTGATAATTGATTAAATACATTGTTGATAATCTTACAGTCAAAGATTACAAAAAATTGTATTTTAGATTTTCTATTTATAGTTTTTTCCTATGGTAGACCAGTGACAACACCATTCAAATTAAAAACAAATATAGAAAATAAAGTCCTGAATTGCAAAGTAACTCATCTGTGCAAGAAGATACAAATAATATTCCACTAGGGATGAACTCTTACGGTGAAGAACATTCATACGATATCTATTTACAGTCAATACAAATAATATTCCACTAGGGATGAACTCTTACGGTGAAGAACATTCATACGATATCTATTTACAGTCAATACAAATAATATTCCACTAGGGATGAACTCTTACGGTGAAGAACATTCATACAACATCTATTTACAGTCAATACAAATAATATTCCACTAGGGATGAACTCTTACGGTGAAGAACATTCATACGATATCTATTTACAGTCAATACAAATAATATTCCACTAGGGATGAACTCTTACGGTGAAGAACATTCATACAATATCTATTTACAGTCAATACAAATAATATTCCACTAGGGATGAACTCTTACGGTGAAGAACATTCATACGATATCTATTTACAGTCAATACAAATAATATTCCACTAGGGATGAACTCTTACGGTGAAGAACATTCATACAACATCTATTTACAGTCAATACAAATAATATTCCACTAGGGATGAACTCTTACGGTGAAGAACATTCATACGATATCTATTTACAGTCAATACAAATAATATTCCACTAGGGATGAACTCTTACGGTGAAGAACATTCATACAATATCTATTTACAGTCAATACAAATAATATTCCACTAGGGATGAACTCTTACGGTGAAGAACATTCATACGATATCTATTTACAGTCAATACAAATAATATTCCACTAGGGATGAACTCTTACGGTGAAGAACATTCATACGATATCTATTTACAGTCAATACAAATAATATTCCACTAGGGATGAACTCTTACGGTGAAGAACATTCACATTTTTTAGTCAATAGAATTATTGAAATGGGCAAATAGTTAGGATATGGAGGAGTGTGTGATCTCAGACGTTAGGACCTTAATTAGAAGTTACCTGGGAAGGCAAACAACCACCTGCCTCATTTTGAGACGCACCAAACAAAATACAAAAGGCGCGCTATAGGACTACCAACTAAAACTTAAAGGTCAAATATACAAAGAATTTAAGAAAATGCAGGAGTATCAAATAGCTTTCGTTGTTGGAATATTTAAAGTAACCAAACTTTGAAATGCAGTTATGGACGTATTCCAGTTTTACAATTTTTAATTTACTTTCATTAGGTGACCCTTCAAGTTATTTTTAGTAGTGACGGACATCCGCTATACAGATTATAGGCTTGTTATTATTAATTAGCTAGATGCTAAAGATAGCCTGGAAAAAGTTCAGAAAAAAGAACTTGACCATTAGCAAAACTGGTTGTTTTTTACTCCACAAAATGCAGTTTTCAAAAGACCGATTAGTTTTTGTTGAAACCACAGGGGTTTTTGTGGTACTATCATCAAACAACACGTTAGCCATAGCTTTATCACAGTGAGTGGCTATTGTCAGTGATGGTACATAGGACAATAGGACTAGAACATGTCCTACCCAAGACAAGGGAAAAGGTAGGTATTTCAGGCACACTGGGTACTATGTGGTTAGGGAAATAACTTTGACAAAAACAAGTAATGAAAACTCATTTGAATACCACAAGTGACTCGATTAATAAAACTGCCTATTTTCTTGTGATAGTTACTGTTACTTGCTATTTACTTGTAATAGTTACTGTTACTTGCTATTTACTTGTAATAGTTACTGTTACTTGCTATTTACTTGTGATAGTTACTGTTACTTGCTATTTACTTGTGATAGTTACTGTTACTTGCTATTTACTTGTAATAGTTACTGTTACTTGCTATTTTCTTGTAATAGTTACTGTTACTTGCTATTTTCTTGTAATAGTTACTGTTACTTGCTATTTTCTTGTAATAGTTACTGTTACTTGCTATTCTCTTGTAATAGTTACTGTTACTTGCTATTTTCTTGTAATAGTTACTGTTACTTGCTATTTACTTGTGATAGTTACTGTAACTTGCTATTTACTTGTAATAGTTACTGTTACTTGCTATTTACTTGTAATAGTTACTGTTACTTGCTATTTTCTTGTGATAGTTACTGTAACTTGCTATTTACTTGTAATAGTTACTGTTACTTGCTATTTACTTGTAATAGTTACTGTTACTTGCTATTTTCTTGTAATAGTTACTGTTACTTGCTATTTACTTGTAATAGTTACTGTTACTTGCTATTTACTTGTAATAGTTACTGTTACTTGCTATTTACTTGTGATAGTTACTGTAACTTGCTATTTACTTGTAATAGTTACTGTTACTTGCTATTTACTTGTAATAGTTACTGTTACTTGCTATTTTCTTGTGATAGTTACTGTAACTAAACACATTCAGTCATTTCATATCAAGTAATTACAACAAATGGTGATTCCGTTGCTTCAAGAAGAATTCAGATAAAGCAACTAATATAAAAAGACATTAGGTAGAACGGTGAATAAATTCGTAGTTACCACACAATTGAAAAGCAATCAAAGACGTTAAAGAACAAGTTAGGTATAGAAATGTGAATAAATGTTACCACAGGATTGAAAAAAGTAATGTAAATCGCCAAAGAATTTCCCTACTGGTTTTTCTTTATGAATGATAGCTACGTAAATTAATAGTCTACGAGACCATTTACGCTTTGAATGGTATTATCTCGTTGTTAAGACAGGCAGGTAGTGTTAAGAAGCGTATGCACCACCAGATAAAATTGTGTCGCGCTGTTGTTTCGGCGTGTCGGCTTAAATTTGCGGTAAATTCTGCCCGCAAACACCGGAATATTTTATTGTCAAAACATATTAATGGAAGGAACAATAAATAGCTTAGAGTAACCCAGAACTAGGCTGTAAATAGCTAGAAATCAAAGATAGCCAAACATGTAAGATAGTTTAATTGATGGACTTTTTCACAATATCACGTCTTTACGTATGAACTGGAATTGATTGACTCATCCACACACAAGTACACACACATAAAAAACACACACCATACACCACACTGAACACAACACCACACACACGGCATGTTTCTTAGCGGGACATAAGAGGCGTAAATCAACAAACTAAAAAGTCCTAAAATGCATACCGGTAGAAGTACGCACACGGTGTGTAAGTGTAGTGTACGCAAACATTGTGGATAAGTGTACACACCTACACATAGGGTAAGTTACGGGTTATTGAACGGTTCCATATTTTCGGTCATTCAAGAAAATATTCAACTTTTCATTTAATTGGTATACATCATACTTACATGCATCATGAATACCAACTACAATAAAGAAATAGCTATAGGTACTATATTTAGCATAGTACCTAGGTACTATATTTAGCATAGTACCTAGGTACTATATTTATCATAGTACCTAGGTACTATATTTATCATAGTACCTAGGTACTATATTTAGCATAGTACCTAGGTACTATATTTATCATAGTACCTAGGTACTATATTTATCATAGTACCTAGGTACTATATTTATCAAAGTACCTAGGTACTATATTTAGCATAGTACCTAGGTACTATATTTAGCATAGTACCTAGGTAGTGTACCAAATATAGTACCTAGGTACTATATTTAGCATAGTACCTATGTAGTGTACCAAGTATAGTACCTAGGTACTATATTTATCAAAGTACCTAGGTACTATATTTAGCATAGTACCTAGGTACTATATTTAGCATAGTACCTAGGTAGTGTACCAAGTATAGAACCTAGGTACTATATTTAGTATAGTAGTTATCATCAGAATAATAATGCCTAAAAATGCATATACAGGATATGCAGCTTAGGCCTATACAGTTTACTATTGTCATACTCTACTTGTGTACCTGTCCATTGTAAAACACTGTGGTTATACAATAAAAATATAAATAGGGAATATTAAATAGCAATTCTTAATTTGATAGAACTGTATAAGTAATAAATATTTTAATATGAATTAATAATGAACAATTTAATTTGTATTATTTATATTATCAAATTCAAACTTATTTATTCAATAAAGGAATTAAAATATTGAGTGTCGAAAATAATTATTTTAAATATGAGAAATTAATTATAATTTAAAATAAGTATTTTAAAAAGGTCGATTATAAGACCGATTCTCCTTCCTATTCTAAAAACAAAACATTGCACATTTTTATTTCTTTCCATTCATTTTTTACGCCATAATATTCCTAAAAAGCACAATAGTGTTTGTGTGACTGATGAGAGGAGAGAAAGCAGTGAAATAATGGCAGTGAACTCCGCAGACTTACTGAGACTGCGCAGTGTTTTAATACAGTGAGTCAATGGTGTGAGAATTAAGAGATTGGTATCCGTGATGCATCCAGGTAACATGGATACCAAATAAAATAACCGGATAAAAATAGATTATATTTTACCTTACACTATCGATAATGTGGAAGTGTCCGCTAATTCGGTCTGTTGCCTGTGTTTGCCATTATTCTGTGACTGGTAAATACTCAGGTAAGAGTTTGCTTGTTGTTCTAACGTACAAAGGATTAGGAGGTGAAATGTGACAGAAAAGAGATAATCCCTTGGAGGGATATTAACTAATGTACTATCTTAACTAACTAATGTACTATCTTAACTAACTAATGTACTATCTTAACTAACTAATGTACTATCTTACCTAACTAATGTACTAGTTAACTAACGCCACGCAATGGTAGTATGGAAAACTAGTGAACAGAAGAACTAGTGAACAAATGAACTAGTAGAAAAAGAACTAGTAGTATAGTGAAAAATAATAACCGAGTTGCCAGGCGTCAACCATTGCTAATAGTGGCCGGAAAATTCAGTTTCGGAATGAATGAAGATTATTTTGAAATCTCCCAACATATTAGACCATTATGTAGTTTATTGTACCCGCTAGTTTTACTGCATACTTCATGATAGATTAATAACCTGGTAGGGGTTTTTTCGCGGGCCCCCGATACATCTAACTGACAACTTTTTATTTATACCTAAGACCGAATTTTCCGCTCAAATCTCCTGTTACATGGATGTCACAATTACGTATCATTTTACAACGATAAGCTTTTAGTAAATACTTTTCTAAATTTCTATTATTGTTCTTTAATAAAATCATTAAAAAATAAAACCGAATTTTCCAGGAGCAGCATCGCTAGCAGTGGGCGTGATCCATTGTACTTCACAGTAGGATTAGATGTTCATTTCGACGCAAACCTATCCCATCAACAAATATTTTTTTGATTTCATTGATATTTTAGTACATAGCTAATGTTACTATGCACTTTTTCACTGCAGTTATTAGTTAGATAATGGCAATGCAGGCATGACTTTATATTGAGGATGTGGCTATGTAGGACATAGGAGAGGAAACCGCACTGTCGAAAAGAGTAGATGTGGATAATAGTGAATATGCTTTTGGGTCTCTGATGCATTGCCGGTTTATCCATATTATCGCACATGAAATGACGGGGTAAGTTACAAGTTATTGAACGGCTTCACATTTTCGATCTTAGGGGGAAAATATATAATCAAATTCGTTATATTAATTGGTATCCCTGATACCTGGAGGTATCATGGATACCAATTAAAATGAAAGTTGAATTGTTGACTTTTAAATATGATCCGATAATGAAAAACGTTCGGTATTACTGAATTTACCCCAGTTAACAATGACTTGTTTATATATGATAATAATGATAAAAAATCAAGGTATTAGGTCAAGTAGGCATATTTAGAAAAGTAGGCATATTTAGAAAAGTAGGCATATTTAGAAAAGTAGGCATATTTAGAAAAGTAGGCATATTTAGAAAAGTAGGCATATTTAGAAAAGTAGGCATATTTAGAAAAGTAGGCATATTTAGAAAAGTAGGCATATTTAGAGAAGTAGGCATATTTAGAAAAGTAGGCATATTTAGAAAAGTATGCAAGGTAGGTAAGTAGGAATGGTAGGTAAGTAGGCAAGGTAGGTAAGTAGGCAAGGTAGGTAAGTAGGCAAGGTAGGCAAGGTAGGTAAGTAGGCAAGGTAGGTAAGTAGGTAAGATGCGTCTGGTTGAGGAAAGGTTTAATTGGTAGGTTGAAGGCAAGCAAGTAGGTCTGGAACTACAATTAACCAAAGGTAAATACTCTTTACCTGACAATGGGAATATTAGTTTTGGGGAATTTGTGAGTGCAGTTAAAATAACCATTTACAAATAATTGGATTTGTTCTACAAAAGCAACATGTAAAAAATGTATTGAAAATAAATATTATATATTTGGAAATATCATAAAGAAAATATGAAGTAGAGAGATGCAGTAATTGAATATAATGTACTGATGCAAAGATAAAGTAGATCTATAGATATAATAGAATACATACAAAAAATTTAACTATAGATACATATGAAGAAAACATTAACTTCAACTAATATGGGTATATTGGTTACATTTTAAACAGGATAAAATGTATGAATATTTTGATAGATTCAATTTAATTAATAAATAGAATTGTTTTAGTAAATATTATCTAGTAAAAATAAAAAAACATGAATGAATTACCACTTCGAAAATAGAAACACATAATAAAGGGTAATAAATAACTGAAAAAAAACAATTAATGTACAGTCACTAAATGAGGTTATTTTTAAAAAATCACAGTTTTCTGATAGTTTACCGTTTAACCAGATTAATTTCCCAATATCTACAAAAAAGGTTTTTTTTTAAATTAATAAACTGTGAAAAAATGCACAGTAATTCGACTCACCAGTATTTAGTAAGCAAGTCTATCCCTAGGTTCGAATTCACTTTATCACTTTCACAACACACTGCACTGCCTCTACCGTCAGTCTTGATGAACTGGCGTAATGAATGCATCTAAATTAGGTACTAGCTTTACGCGCATCGCAAGTCCCGCCCACTTCTATCTAAAATAGGTTCTATCCTTTTACGCACGGCGCAAGCCCCGCCCACTACGTCTGTCTGGCGGTAATGCACAAATGGAGGAGTGAATTAACGTGTTAATTAAACACAGTATTAACGTGTATATTAAACACAGTATTAACGTGTTAATTAAACACAGTATTACCGTGTTAATAAACACAGTATTACCGCTATGAATTACAAACTTATTAATATAATTAATAAAAATTATTGGGTTAACGATCTGTTTATACCATTTTATCAAATTTTATATTTACCAATATTATTAGCAATGTTATTTCACAATGATGAACAGTATAGTTACCAATATTGTTAACCATAGTATTAACACTGTTATCAATCATATTGTTATTAATTAATAGAAAGATGTTCATTTTAAAACTTCAAAGCTGATATAGGTATTTACATACTAACTATACTATATAAAGCCTATACATAACTTCTCACAATAGTTACAATGCTATAACAATAGACAACTATACACCACTACTATAGTTTCTCATGCCTCCATTTTTGGAAACGTGTGCGTTTTTTTGACCGCATATTCCTACCCTTTGACCTGTGACCAATTTAGCTCATCGCCGAGAAAACACCTGTGGATGTGACCAGCCTAGGCCTACACAGGTGAGAGATAGGCCTAAATAGCACATTCCTTAGACCTATCACTTCCTACCTATCTAATGAAATGGTCTGTTGTCTACCTATCTTTTTTATATATCATTTTTATAACCTAAAAAATGGCAAAATAAAATAATTCAGTTTTTTTTCAAGTTTATTTCGTTATTAATAATTTTTCTTAAACAAGTGAAAGGTAAATTGAAATGATTTGAATATCAATGAAAGAAATGTACATTGAAATATATTAATCCATGGAAATGAATAGTTTGCTCCTCTAATTTATTAATATTTCACCATTTAATATATTGATGTACATTTTAACATATCACTTCATATGCTATTCGTAATGAATGATATAAGTTCTCTTTTTTTGTTTATTATATATGGTACAAAGCAAATAAGTTAATATAGTCACTAAATGCACTAAAATGTGGTCAATAAAAACACTGACTGCAAACCTCTCATTTTATTATTCCAATTAATTGGAATTGAAAACAATTGACTTCATTTGAAACATTATGGGACAAAAATGCATTTGTTTCAATGCACATGTCATTGCAATGCACATGTCATTGCAATGCACATGTCATTGCAATGCACATGTCATTGCAATGCACATGTCATTGCAATGCACATGTCATTGCAATGCACATGTCATTGCAATGCACATGTCATTGCAATGCACATGTCATTGTAATGCACATGTCATTGCAATGCACATGTCATTGCAATGCACATGTCATTGCAATGCACATGTCATTGCAATGCACATGTCATTGCAATGCACATGTCAATGCAATGCACATGTCATTGCAATGCACATGTCATTCAATGCACATGTCATTTCAATGCACATGTCATTTCAATGCACATGTCATTGCAATGCACATGTCATTGCAATGCACATGTCATTGCAATGCACATGTCATTGCAATGCACATGTCATTGCAATGCACATGTCATTGCAATGCACATGTCATTTCAATGCACATGTCAATGCAATGCACATGTCATTGCAATGCACATGTCATTGCAATGCACATGTCATTGCAATGCACATGTCATTGCAATGCACATGTTCTTAATACCTCAGCCATCAATAGAGGGCTGGAGATGGGCGTGGCCTAATTAATGGGCGGGGCTTACCTGAGTTCACCTGAGCTTACCTGTGCAAGATAATCACATCAGAGCGCTCATTGGTGCGCTAGTTTTGCAATACCGTATCAGTGATACCATAGTTTGCAATACTGTACCTATGATACCATTGCTATAATGTACCTTTGGTACATTAGCTTTCAATGAGCTGTATCAGTGATACCTTAGCAATACATATATATTTTTCTTTCCTAGCAAAATATGCTGACTAGTGATTTAGCAAGGAAGGGATATAGTAAACTATGCAGTGATTTCAACGCTTTAATCTGCTGATGCCATTTCGCATCATCACATTATAACTAGTGTGATAGTTACTGTCTATCATTCAAAGAATACTGTCTGGAGATATTTAAACTAGTACATACCGCTATACTACTAACAGTAATTAAAAAGGTCACATAGACCACTAATCATTTCTTCTGTTAAATAACATGTGCGCTTTTCATAAATGCGAAGAATTAAGACTAAGAATAAGTGCAAAGTCATTGTGATATAAAGTTAAAACATGTAAAGCTATTAAATAAGAAGTTTGTTGCAATTAAGATGCTATCTTTTGGATAGCAGTTGTTGGCTTTAATTCGGGTTATCAGCTATAGAATAGTCCTTTAAATAATCCTATCTAATCTGAGATATCTAAACTACCTAAATGGGGATAGAAATATAGAAAAGTGATGGTACTATCAGAGAAAAGAGTCACTGTGATGATGTACTATCAAAGAAAAGAGTCACTGTGATGATGTACTATCAAAGAAAAGAGTCACTGTGATGATGTACTATCAGAGAAAAGAGTCACTGTGATGATGTACTGTCAGAGAAAAGAGTCACTGTGATGATGTACTATCAGAGAAAAGAGTCACAGTGATGATGTACTATCAGAGAAAAGAGTCACTGCTTTATGCAAATTTCACAAATCACAGTTTTCTAATGTTCTATAATTTTCAAATCTTACAAATTTGTCGTCGTGCATCCAGACCAATTCTAAAACATTCGCAAATACTACATTAAGTAAAGGGTGTTTTTGTTTGATTAGTAAAGTGTGGAAGAATTATCACACATATACTTTTTTGACTGTGTTTTTTTTTTTCAGGGTAATAGAAAGGATAATGATAATAGAGTGGTAAAGTGACTATACTTTACTGTGTGGTGAGGTGTACGTGGTGCTGTAATTGAAAACAAAACTAATTTGGACATTTAAAATTGCACAACACCACAACAGAAGAAAACATTTCACCGAATTTTGAAAGAAAAAAAAGTGATTTGAATTGAAATTATTTTGGCATATTTTCATGATTTGTTTGAAGCGTTTTCTTGTAAAATAGTTGTAATAAAGAAGCACTACGAAGGGTTAAAAAAAACCATCGAAAGTTTTAAATAAAGTGAAAATATCTACCAAAGAATCTATCAATATTTTAAAGCTGATATTAATACTGCAAAGTAATGGTAAGTTTCATTCTCAAGCCATAAAAACTAGTGTGAGGAAGTGCATACACACCTAGCGTGTTGACCGCACGGTGACCTAGATAAGAATGACCACTGCGGTCAAATCACCACTGCACATCAACTTTTAGACGGTGGTAACAATTGTGATGCTTTAGTGAAAGTGATCTTCCTATTGTTACATTTTAAGTTTATAAATAACAACTTTACGATTACTTAACAGTATGATTTAGTGTTCAAGAAATAACTTATTTCTACAGCATCAATCATCACTTCAAAGATTTTTCTGAAATCGATCGGACTGTGACGAAATATCTCAAAGTTATAATATTAGTCAATCATTTTAAACAAATGGTCTTCGAGAGGATGTTCTCATGTGAACTAATTGCCAAAGTGGTGAAAAAAAACAAGTCTGCATCAGGTTTTTGTCAGCAGAATATCCTCTTCTCTGCGTGCATATTCTGGAAATATTTACAGCATGTCATTAACCTACTTTGGTGTTTTATTATAAGAGAGTCGAAGACTCATGAATAGATAAATGAATGAAGATGTATGTAAGATGTATGTAATTCATTAGTATTTCTACTTTGTTTTGTTTATTTTAAAATGTCACTTTATTTTTAATATCAGACTTTTCGTTTTCACAATATATAACATATGTTATTAGTAATATTTTACAGTACAAACAGTTGCAGAAAATGAAATTAATCACATCATTTGAACTTGAATATTTGAAATAAATCGAAACAATTTAAATTTAGTAATAAAAACTGGGACAAAATAAAACTTCGAGAGTAAATTCAGCAAAATATTATCCAAATCAGTAAAGAAATCTGTTTTTGAGAGTAAAATGTACGATTTTTATATTTCCTAAAGCATTTAGGAAATATAATTCGATAAAACGATAGCCGAAACGGTGACAGAACATAATCATTTTGACACTCTAAATATGAAAAATAATAACTACTAGAAAGTGATAGATAAAATCTATCACTTCAAACTAAGTTAGATATACATTTAAAAAGTTAGATATACATTTAACAAGTTAGATATACATTTAAAAAGTTAGATATACATTTAACAAGTTAGATATACATTTAAAAAGTTAGATATACATTTAACAAGTTAGATATACATTTAAAAAGTTAGATATACATTTAACAAGTTAGATATACATTTAAAAAGTTAGATATACATTTAACAAGTTAGATATACATTTAAAAAGTTAGATATATATTTAAAAAGTTAGATATACATTTAAAAAGTTAGATATACATTTAAAAAGTTAGATATATATTTAACAAGTTAGATATATATTTAAAAAGTTAGATATACATTTAAAAAGTTCAATATACATTTAAAAAGTTAGATATACATTAAAAAAGTTAGATATACATTTAAAAAGTTAGATATACATTTAACAAGTTAGATATACATTTAAAAAGTTAGATATACATTTAACAAGTTAGATATACATTTAAAAAGTTAGATATATATTTAAAAAGTTAGATATACATTTAAAAAGTTAGATATACATTTAAAAAGTTAGATATATATTTAACAAGTTAGATATATATTTAAAAAGTTAGATATACATTTAAAAAGTTCAATATACATTTAAAAAGTTAGATATACATTAAAAAAGTTAGATATATATTTAACAAGTTAGATATACATTTAAAAAGTTAGATATATATTTAACAAGTTAGATGTACATTTAAAAAGTTAGATATACATTAAAAAAGTTAGATATACATTTAAAAAGTTAGATATACATTTAAAAAATTCGATATACATTTAAAAAGTTAGATATACATTAAAAAAGTTAGATATACATTTAAAAAGTTAGATATATATTTAAAAAGTTAGATATACATTTAAAAAGTTCGATATACATTTAAAAAGTTAGATATACATTTAAAAAGTTAGATATATATTTAAAAAGTTAGATATACATTTAAAAAGTTCAATATACATTTAAAAAGTTAGATATACATTAAAAAAGTTAGATATATATTTAACAAGTTAGATATACATTTAAAAAGTTAGATATATATTTAACAAGTTAGATATACATTTAAAAAGTTAGATATACATTTAAAAAGTTAGATATACATTTAAAAAGTTAGATATACATTTAAAAAGTTAGATATATCCTACATTTTCTTGCCTAACCCACCAAATTGCAAAGTTGATGCTCTAAAAATTCCATTACGGTTTCGATATGTAATTTCTTTAGAATTTGATGATCAGTACTACATACAATGCATGTAGCTTTACAATAGATTGTGACAATGCAGTGTACAGTGCCTCTCATTGTGAGTGCCTATGCTATTCCTACGGGGCAAAGAATGCAGGTGACGGTAGGCATATTAGGCATGCTTAAAATATGCACGCTGTATATTGTCACGGCATTCCTTGATACATCACTAAGAAACTAAATGGTAACATAATATTTTAAAGGCCATTTGCAAATGCATCTAAGATAGAATGCTAATTAAGTTTTTAGTACACTCTTGAGAATGTGCATAAATTCAATTACTTTTAATGTGAATGTGATACTTTTAAGGACGTAAATAAAGATGTGCCTTTTAAAGGTATATTAAAAATCTTAAAAAGGATAACCTGAACAGCGACAAAATATAATTTTGAGACTAAAAGTAGCAAGAATGATTAAGTATTTTAAAACTTCGGAGTGATATTCAGTAAATAGCACATGGTACGTTAGTCTTGACAATGGTGTACTAATTTCAATGTAGAGCTTTATAGTCTAAAAATGTCTCGAAGCTGCACAAAGGACAGCTTCTTCAAATTCTCCTAAAATACCCAAATGAAGTCATGGAATCTCTGCAGTGTGGAATGTCTTAGACTTTTTACCTAAAAACCTTTGTGTCATTCTTTGTCAGGACTTTGCATAGAAATAAACACTCTAAATATTGAATCAGTCTTTCGTGTAAGGTTGAGCAATTTTGAATAAAATTTAACTTTAAAAAAAGACATAAAACTTTAATGTGTTGAGCAACTTTGAATAAAATTTAACTTTAAAAAAAGACATAAAACTTTAATGTGTTGAGCAACTTTGAATAAAATTTAAAATTAAAAACTGACTTAAAATTTTAATCGGTAGGTACCAAATTAACGATATTTCACAAATGTAGTGATAGTAAATCAGTAACTATCGTATTTATAGTTATATTCCTTTTCTCTTTTTTTTCATGTGCAGGTTTTGTTTCTGGGAGGTGTTGATTGCATCCATCGATGTCTCTGATAAAAAGTTCACCATATCCTGATTCGTATTTAGAGATTACAAGATACCTACTCCCACTATTGGTAGGTTTTAACTGCTTTTTCAAAGACATTCTCCAAATACTTCATGTACCTTGCCAGGCTACAAAAGATGAACCTCTGCTCTCCAAAATTAATCGCAAACACTATTTATCCATTCTTTTTTAGGTAGGCTACAGAGTGGTTCCTTTGTGTCCTTGCATGCATTAGGACATTTTTAGGCATCACTACTAATCTAATCTCGGAAAATCATAATTGATCACCAGCCCAGTTAATCTGAAGCACTCTGTTTGTATTTCTAGCTCATGTACTTTGCTGAATTTAATGCTTATCCACTATTTTACCGTTAGAATATAACATGCTAGATTTAAAAGGACCTATTCTTAGATATATGATGCGTTAAGTAGAAGCTATGCGCACTGACAACATATGTGCCTAGTTAGTTCTGAAGAATCCGCATTTTCGGTTTAAAGTTCCACGACGGATCGTTGCTTTAAATCTATATTTAGCTTCTGAAGTAACAATAGTTAACTACAAAGAATCTTTCCGACTGTTGCTCTAAGAGAAAACAGAAACGGACCTTTAAATTGCCAGTAGAATGAGAGTAATCTGCAAACACAAATACTCTACAGTGGGTCTTTAAATTACTACTTCTCAGATATAAATAGAAAAAATAAATATCTCCTCTATTGGCTATTTAATCATGCATTACATTTCAGTCAATACGTATCTATCTACATTAAGTAATCATTAACATTTCCCCTTTTATAACCTAGTACAAAGATAGTTTTTAAATTACACCATCCGTTGTACCGAGGCAGAGCTCACAGTCCGGTATATCGGCAGTCCATATTCTAGGTAGCCAATTGATGCCAAATTTAATTTCTTGGATCTTGAAAGCAAGCAATTGTATATTTCTTTGAAATCAAAGCCGGCGGCGGATACGACAGCGCATTGTCATTGCTTTCGCTGACTAATTCCCCTGAATGGTAGGTACTGTAGTGGTATCTGAGAGACCGCTTGCGTCAAAATAGCAAATTTAAAAGCCAAAGATATTAATAGGTTTGCATTGCCTAGTTTGTGTCTTTTCTTTGGTGCGTTAAAATCACCATCTGGCGGTGGTGTGACGCAACACAAAACACAACAAATGATGATCTTTATGATTGATTTTAGTGTTCTGTGTTATATTTCTTATGGGAAGAACTTAAGATTATTAGATAGTTTGATTAGTTAAGGTAACTGATACTAATATTTGTTAGCTTAACTAATACTAGTTAGCTTAACTAATACTAGTTAGCTTAACTAATACTAGTTAGCTTAACTAATACTAGTTAGCTTAACTAATACTAGTTAGCTTAACTAATACTAGTTAGCTTAACTAATACTAGTTAGCTTAACTAATACTAGTTAGCTTAACTAATACTAGTTAGCTTAACTAATACTAGTTAGCTTAACTAATACTAGTTAGCTTAACTAATACTAGTTAGCTTAATTAATACTAGTTAGCTTAACTAATACTAGTTAGCTTAACTAATACTAGTTAGCTTAACTAATACTAGTTAGCTTAACTAATACTAGTTAGCTCAACTAATACTAGTTAGCTTAACTAATACTAGTTAGCTTAACTAATACTAGTTAGCTTAACTAATACTAGTTAGCTTAACTAATACTAGTTAGCTTAATTAATACTAGTTAGCTTAACTAATACTAGTTAGCTTAACTAATACTAGTTAGCTTAACTAATACTAGTTAGCTTAACTAATACTAGTTAGCTCAACTAATACTAGTTAGCTCAACTAATACTAGTTAGCTTAACTAATACTAGTTAGCTTAACTAATATTAGTTAGCTTAACTAATACTAGTTAGCTTAACTAATACTAGTTAGCTTAACTAATACTAGTTAGCTTAACTAATACTAGTTAGCTTAACTAATACTAGATACCTTAACTAATACTAGTTAGCTTAACTAATACTAGTTTCCTTAACTAATACTAGTTACCTTAACTAATACTAGTTACCTTAACTAATACTAGTTACTTTAGGTATATTTTGAGTGCAAAGTAATGCAGGTTTTGTTTCATAGTCACCTGCACAGAGAATGCATTGGCGCTGTCTCTTTAACCGCATGGTACATCATTTATTAGTCTTAACTTCAGTGCAGTATTGTCAGTACGCAGTAAGGAGATACTCCATTACTGTCTGAATGCATGAACTGCCGCTTTTTAAGTCACTGCAGTTATTAATGAGAAGTAAGTACTGGCTATGCAGTAGCTGCATTGGGGTATGGGGCAAAATCCAGGAGGAAACGAAATTTTCCGCGGAAAAAATACCTAAGGGGAAAACTCCCCCACGACAAAAATGTTATATAAGTACATAATAGTAAAAATCATACAACAGATATTTTCATAGTAGGAGGTTAATTCTAAAAAATGTTCTTCTTTTTCAGTAAAGCATACATTTTGTCACTACCGAACCTAGCCTCCACCAACAGGACCGCTAACCTAACCTTAGGTCAAGGATTTCAGAGGAATTTTTTCCTGGGGGATTTTTTTCCCCCAGGGGATTTTTCCTGACACCATTGCATTTTGACTGAGGCAATGCAGTAGTTGCATTAAATTCCCTTACATTATCGTATAATTTTTGTATCAAATTTATTTATTTAATTTTTATATATTTGTTACAGTGATTTGTTTGATATAATTCAGCTGAGGTATGAAAATGATAAAGTTTATCCTATGTAAATGTTTTCACGTATTTCTTCAATTAGGCATTAGTTAGACAATTCACAGTGTTTTAAGATAGAATTGACATTCAGTACATTAGCTCTATAGTTAATGTGCTCATTAATAATACATGTAACTTGTTTCTTATCCGTTTTCCCATGTAATTAACATATGTACTTAATGTAGTCACGTACGTAAAAACTAACATCTGAATGGCTAATATTATTTAAACTGAATGTTATAATATTCTATGGAAAAGAAAAATACGAGTTATCGAACGGTTCTACCTTTTCGAGCACGTAAGAAAAAAATCTTTATTTTTTAACTCAAATAACCAATAATTACTATACTTTTTCTGATCGAGAATGTGTAAGTGTCCCATAGCTCGTCACTACCCCTATCTCTATTAGTCATCACATATCACGGTACAACCTATGCATCTAATTTGCGAAAAAAAACAATAGATATTTTTTAAGAGAGAGTTGCGTTTGTGTTGACTTCAGAATGTTGTATTGTGTACAATGGGCTCTAGAGACACTCATTGTGTGCCTCATTGTGACTATTGTACTCCTATGGTGACACAATAAACAGAAAAGGAATTAATGTGAACAGTGAATTGGCAAACATTTAGTGGTAAGATATGGGAAATTAGAACTGATTGCAGTACTGAGTACTGAGCAGTACTTAGATTAAAGTACTGAGCAGTACTTAGATTAAAGTACTGAGCAGTACTTAGATTAAAGTACTGCGCAGTACTTAGATTAAAGTACTGAGCAGAACTTAGATTAAAGTACTAAGCTGTTCTTAGATTAAAGTACTGAGCAGTTCTTAGATTAAAGTACTGGCATTGCTTAAATTGCATTACATGATGCCCCGCTTTCATTACCAAAATCATGACTCTGACTTATTACAAATGGTAATAAAGTTTTATGACTCGAAGGTATTATATAATTGTATATCCTTGAACATTTCATTTTCTATGAGTTAGGTTTAAAGAAAATGGTCTAGAGGGCTTGACTTAGCGTATATTGCAGTGTTTGTAGCCAGAATCAGCTGATGACAGTTCAAAGAAGTGAGTGAATTAAAAAAAATCTGTTATAAAGACTAATTTCTGAATATATTGCTTCTAATAACCTCATCTGAGTAATAATATTGATGTTTATTGTAGTTACCGTGAAATAAATAGTACGTAAATGGTCTCACTTTTCTATATCTATGTAGTGTAATAACTTCGAGACTTGCCTTGTAATTATTTCAGTATTTATAAAAGCGGCGTAAAAAAAGTATTTAAAATAACCAGTACATTGATTGCAGTACTGTAAGTATTGTACGAATACAAATGCAGTACTGTAAGTATTGGATAAGACAATGACGTTCAAAACAATCCTCCACTTTAAAATTATTCAGTCTTGGTTAAATCAATTCACAAAAATCTGCCATCAATCTGTCAGTATTTCATTTAAATTTCATTTTTGCATTGGTGAAATGTTATTACTTTTGTATTTGTCACCATAACGGTTCGTAATGTAACAAAGTCACTCCTTTTCGTTATCTATACTTTCTTTGACGTATTTTTTATTACTTTAAAGTCGGTAGAAATTTTTTTTAGCTTACAGGTATCATGGATACGAATTAAAATGTGACTAAAATTGAATACCATTTCTTAATGTGATCATAAATGCTTAACCGTTCGATATCTCAGAACATACCCAAGATATGCAATTGCAACAATTCATTATTTTTTTATTGCCTACAGTTAAGGTGGATATGCATTCCTGTAATGAAATGCATAGTTACTTGCAGTGAAAAGACATGCATAAATTATGCAGAACAAAGTCACATCTACCTTAGCTACATGCTGCCTGTCAATGGCTCTGATGACACAGAGTAGCTTTTTTGCATCATTGTTTCGGTAGAGCAATAGGATCCTTTTATTTCGTTCGGTTGAATAGGAAGTTCAGACATAGCTACATAGCACCTAGTAGCTATGTAGCTATGTATAGCACCTAGTAGCTATGTATAGTACATAGTAGCTAAGTAGAGCACATAAGGTATGCGAACCACCCCCCGAACCCCCCTCGCCAAATCATGAGCAATCATGAAGTGTGCAGTACAACAAACTAGCGGATACAACTAACTACATCACGGCCATTTATGTTGAATTCCAAATAATTGTTCATCTATGTATAAAAACTTTCAACATCAATGGCCGTTATTATGTAGTTTGTTGTATCCGCTAGTTTGTTGAACTGTACACATCATAAATTTTTAATGACCTGACAGGAGAGTTCGGAAATTATTATTCGATTTTTATTAAATAAAATGAAGGTATAAACTCACTCTTTTCTCTGATAGTGCCTATTTTACCTAGTTATTTTACATATCAAGTTGCAAGCTATTTCTCTCATAGGTATAATGCACATTAATACCTATTTATTTGCAAGACATCAGCTATCACTAGTGGTTATATCTTTTTAGCACACACCTCTAAGTCAGTTAATGAAATAGTTTGACCTGCATTCTACCTGCATAGGCCTACAGGTCACATTCAACCCTTTGTACTTAGGCCTAGGCAGCCCTTTGTAACGAGTTAAAGCGTGAAACCTTCAACCAGCCTAAGCGTGAAATCAATGGTTGCACTGATGAGTATGCATGCATAGGCTTTACATAGGCTTTACATAGGCTGTGCATAGGCTGTGCATAGGCTGTGCATAGGCTGAATATTGGGCATTGTTCTTTTAAGCCCATGAATTTATAAAGCATCTTCGATAAAGCCCGCAGACTGTATGGGCTTTGTCATACCTGTACACTGCCACATGGTTCTTTCTATGTTAACGTTAAATTTTATACTAAATTGTCTGCTTTTGAAAAAGATGTAGTCACCCTCTATATTATTGACAGTGTTGATTAACTTCGCAAAATTGCGAATGGTTATGTTTTGTCAGGAATTTATTAGTAATTTTGTTATTCGAATAACTCAAATTATTCAAAAAAAGTATTCAATAACGGCGGTTAAGATATGCGCACTACGATTGCATTATAAAATATTAAAAGTGCGTAAATGTAACACACATCAATAGACGTTACTGTTCCATTAAAAAGGTTCTTTTTCACCATTCTCCTCACAGTAATAACTAACTAAACTGCACATTTATTAGCAAACAAATCAATGAATAATTACATTATTCTATCTAAATTGGTCTCCATTTATCTTCATATAATATTCACCGTAATTATTATCAATTATTAATATTATTCATTGCAACTAATTCGCTATTGCGAAAAAGTGACTATTATATACATGCAATATTATAAATAAATACTTATGTAGCTATTCCAAAGGTTATCAAATAATAACTTTTATTGCATTATTCAGCATAACTTCCAATAAAAAGATACACGATATGGTCTACTTTTGAAGTACAGTTAATGATATAAAGATTTTGGGTTGTGTGGAAGTGAAAAAAAGTGAAAAAAAATCTGCGGATTTTACACCGAACATTTAAGTATAGTAATAATAATATATAGAAAACCAATCACGGAGTTTCAGCAACTTAAGTCAATTAGTTTTAAATTATAATCAATATAAAAACCGTGTCTCTTAAGCACTCTGGGCGTTTTAGGATCAAAAACGCGTAGCGCATTCTCGAGATTGCGCAAAGCTGTAAATAGCACTGAACGTATGCAATACTATGCATGTATTAATAGAAATATAGACAGCTACAGTCATAGTCATGTGTACGGTTACTAGTAGCATTTACTGCATTATATCTGTATTATGTACGGCTAAGTGACTTTTTCAGCTTTTGCCTCTTTTCAGTGCAGCACTAAGTACTAAATAGTGATCGCTAATGTACTCTGTACTCAATAAGTACATGTACTCAATAAGTGTACTTATAACGGGACACAAATGTACTTGTAGTATTTGAACTCTAATTCTTAGTAATCGATCTATTGGTTACGTAATAGGCAATAGTGAATAGGGATTAATTCGGTAATAGTAAATAGGGATTAATTAGGCAATAGTGAATAGGGATTAATTCGGTAATAGTAAAAAGGGATTAATTAGGCAATAGTGAATAGGGATTAATTAGTTAATAGTGAATAGGGATTAATTAGGTAATAGTAAATAGGGATTAATTAGTTAATAGTAAATAGGGATTAATTAGTTAATAGTAAATAGGGATTAATTAGTTAAAAGTAAATAGGGATTAATTAGGTAATAGTAAATAGGGATTAATTAGTTAATAGTAAATAGGGATTAATTATTTAATAGTAAATAGGGTTACACAGGGTTACATAGGGTTACTCAGGGTTGCATAGGGTTACTCAGGGTTACATAGGGTTAAACAGGGTTATATAGGGTTACTCAGGGTTACTCAGGGTTACATAGGGTTACACAGGGTTACTCAGGGTTACATAGGGTTACACAGGGTTACATAGGGTTACACAAAGTTACTCAGGGTTACATAGGGTTACACAGGGTTACTCAGGGTTACATAGGGTTACTCAGGGTTAAATAGGAATACACAGGGTTACTCAGGGTTACATAGGGTTGCACAGGGTTACTCAGGGTTACATATGGGTTACAATCAGACAGAATGGGTCATAAAATAAAATAAAGGTAAAAAGTTCTGATGATTGCAATGGTCGCATCTAAATTTGCTGACTAAGCTTTTTGAAGCTTGTTTTTAGCCATAAAATTATTCATTAATTTCCAGTGAAATAATTCAGTTAGGCGATTCTCTTGTGTTAACGGGGATAATTTCGGGAAATGTTATTACTTGAAAGTCTACGGTAAAGCCTAGCCATATCTCATAAAGATAGTAATAGTGATTGGAACTTTATAAAAGATAGAATTAACTAACTAAAAGAAATAATCTTTTATATTTTATTAGCATAACATGTAGTAGATTTCACCAAATTTTTTTATATTTTTTTATAGTATTAGTTAATATCAATTAATGGTATAAATTTTGAAAGCATTCCTATTTTCTATGAGATGACATTAATGCTAGAAAATAAAAACTATAAAATGAATGTGCGTAGTCTTACTACAGGTAAATTTTACAAATGTAAGACGAATAATAATTTAACCAAGGTCTGATATAAGGGAAGATACAAGTTATTGAACCACTCCACATCTTCGATCATCTAAAGACTACATATATAATTATTATTTGAGCTCGTAAATTTATTTAGTATCCACGATACCAGCAGGTATCATGGATACGAATAAACTAACGAGTTAAAATATCAAATCATGCCGTGTTTTCTTATATGATCGCAAATGTGGATTGGTTCGATAACTTGTACCTCGCCCTAATTCCATTTGACGCTGACTATCATTACATAGTGCGACTTAAAACTCAATACAGCGCTAAAGTCTCTAACTCTAACCGGTAGAGTTAGGCAGACACCCCTAGGAATAGCACAGTGCAGCTGTGTCTGCTAGGAAGTAGGGGGGTAAAAGAAGTGAAATAGAGCTAAGTTTTAAATCAGAGCGAAGTTTAGTTTGAATGTTTTTAAGTCATGATATTAGGTACAATTAGTGCAAATGGATAGATGGAAGTTTGGTACATGCACTTTGAAATTGCAGAGTAATTTGCTGCGGTAATGGAGAGTGCATTTGAGTACAGCCACTGTGATAACTACTGTGATAACCACAGTGATAACCACAGTGATAACCACAGTGATAACCAATGTGATAACCACTGTGATAACCACTGTGATAAACATTGTGATAACCACTGTGATAACCACTGTGAAAACCACCGTGATAACCACTGTGATAACCACTGGTATAACCACTGTGATAACCACTGTGATAACCACAGTGATAACTACTGTGATAACCACTGTGATAACCACTGTGATAACCACTGATATAACCACTGTGAAAACCACCGTGATAACCACTGTGATAACCACTGGTATAACCACTGTGAAAACCACTGTGATAACCACTGGTATAACCACTGGTATAACCACTGTGATAACCACAGTGATAACCACTGTGATAACCACTGTGATAACCACTGGTATAACCACTGTGATAACCACAGTGATAACCACTGTGATAACCACTGTGATAACCACTGTGATAACCACTGTGAAAACCACTGTGAAAACCACTGTGATAACCACTGTGAAAACCACCGTGATAACCACTGTGATAACCACTGGTATAACCACTGTGATAACCACTGTGATAACCACAGTGATAACTACTGTGATAACCACTGTGATAACCACTGTGATAACCACTGATATAACCACTGTGAAAACCACCGTGATAACCACTGTGATAACCACTGTGATAACCACTGTGATAACCACTGTGATAACCACTATGATAACCACTGTGATAACCACTGTGATAACCACTGTGATAACCACTGTGATAACCACTGTGATAACCACTGTGATAACCACAGTGATAACCACTGTGATAACCACTGTGATAACCACAGTGATAACCACTGTGATAACCACTGTGATAACCACTGTGATAACCACAGTGATAACCACAGTGATAACCACTGTGATAACCACTGTGATAACCACAGTGATAACCACTGTGATAACCACTGTGATAACCACTGTGATAACCACAGTGATAACCACAGTGATAACCACTGTGATAACCACAGTGATAACCACAGTGATAACCACTGTGATAACCACTGTGATAACCACTGTGATAACCACTGTGATAACCACAGTGATAACCACTGTGATAACCACTGTGATAACCACTGTGATAACCACAGTGATAACCACAGTGATAACCACAGTGATAACCACTGTGATAACCACTGGGATAACCACTGTGATATCCACTGTGATAACCACAGTGATAACCACTGTGATAACCACTGTGATAACCACTGTGATAACCACTGTGATAACCACTGTGATAACCACTGTGATAACTACTGTGATAACCACTGGTATAACCACTGGTATAACCACTGTGATAACCACAGTGATAACCACTGTGATAACCACTGTGATAACCACAGTGATAACCACTGTGATAACCACTGTGATAACCACTGTGATAACCACTGTGATAACCACTGTGATAACCACTGTGATAACCACTGTGATAACCACAGTGATAGCCACTGTGATAACCACTGTGATAAACACTGTGATAACCACTGTGATAACCACTGGTTACTCGTTACTTAGCCAATGTTACCCGTTACTTAGCCAGTGTTACTCGTTACTTAGCCAGAGTTACCCGTTACTTAGTAAGTGTTACCCATTACTTAGCCAGTGTTACCCGTTACTTAGCCAGTGTTACCCGTTACTTAGCCAGTGTTACCCATTACTTAGCCAGTGTTACTCGTTACTTAGCCAGTGTTACCCGTTACTTAGCCAGTGTTACTCGTTACTTAGCCAGAGTTGCCCGTTACTTAGTAAGTGTTACCCATTACTTAGCCAGTGTTACCCGTTACTTAGCCAGTGTTACCCGTTACTTAGCCAGTGTTACCCGTTACTTAACCAGTGTTACCCGTTACTTAGCCAGTGTTACTCGTTAGTTTACTCTGTTGGTTACTGTCTAACAGTGTTACCTGTTGGTTACTGTATAACAGTGTTACCTGTTGGTTACTGTCTAACAGTGTTACCTGTTGGTTACTGTCTAACAGTGTTACCTGTTGGTTACTGTCTAACAGTGTTACCTGTTGGTTACTGTCTAACAGTGTTACTTGTTGGTTACTGTCTAACAGTCTTACCTGTTGGTTACTGTCTAACAGTGTTACCTGTTGGTTACTGTTTAACAGTGTTACCTGTTGGTTACTGTCTAACAGTGTTACCTGTTGGTTACTGTCTAACAGTGTTACCTGTTGGTTACTGTATAACAGTGTTACCTGTTGGTTACTGTCTAACAGTGTTACCTGTTGGTTTATGTCTAACAGTGTTACCTGTTGGTTACTGTCTAACAGTGTTACCTGTTGGTTACTGTCTAACAGTGTTACCTGTTGGTTACTGTCTAACAGTGTTACCTGTTGGTTACTGTATAACAGTGTTACCTGTTGGTTACTGTCTAACAGTGTTACCTGTTGGTTACTGTCTAACAGTGTTACCTGTTGGTTACTGTCTAACAGTGTTACCTGTTGGCTACTATTTAACAGTGTTACCTGTTGGTTACCGTCTAACAGTGTTACCTGTTGGTTACTGTCTAACAGTGTTACCTGTTGGTTACTGTCTAACAGTGTTACCTGTTGGTTACTGTCTAACAGTGTTACCTGTTGGTTACTGTCTAACACTGTTACCTGTTGGTTACTGTCTAACAGTGTTACCTGTTGGTTACTGTCTAACAGTGTTACCTGTTGGTTACTGTCTAACAGTGTTACCTGTTGGTTACTGTCTAACAGTGTTACCTGTTGGTTACTGTATAACAGTGTTACCTGTTGGTTACTGTCTAACAGTGTTACCTGTTGGTTACTGTCTAACAGTGTTACCTGTTGGTTACTGTCTAACAGTGTTACCTGTTGGTTACTGTCTAACAGTGTTACCTGTTGGCTACTATTTAACAGTGTTACCTGTTGGTTACTGTCAAACAGTGTTACCTGTTGGTTACTGTCTAACAGTGTTACCTGTTGGTTACTGTCTAACAGTCTTACCTGTTGGTTACTGTCTAACAGTCTTACCTGTTGGTTACTGTCTAACAGTGTTACCTGTTGGTTACTGTCTAACAGTGTTACCTGTTGGTTACTGTCTAACAGTGTTACCTGTTAGTTACTGTATAACAGTGTTACCTGTTGGTTACTGTCTAACAGTGTTACCTGTTGGTTACTGTCTAACAGTGTTACCTGTTGGTTACTGTCTAACAGTGTTACCTGTTGGCTACTATTTAACAGTGTTACCTGTTGGTTACTGTCTAACAGTGTTACCTGTTGGTTACTGTCTAACAGTGTTACCTGTTGGTTACTGTCTAACAGTGTTTCCTGTTGGTTACTGTCTAACAGTCTTACCTGTTGGTTACTGTCTAACAGTGTTACCTGTTGGTTACTGTATAACAGTGTTACCTGTTGGTTACTGTTTAACAGTGTTACCTGTTGGTTACTGTCTAACAGTGTTACCTGTTGGTTACTGTCTAACAGTGTTACCTGTTGGTTACTGTCTAACAGTGTTACCTGTTGGTTACTGTCTAACAGTGTTACCTGTTGGTTACTGTCTAACAGTCTTACCTGTTGGTTACTGTTTAACAGTGTTACCTGTTGGTTACTGTCTAACAGGTTCACCTTTTCTTTAGCAATCAAAACAGTGAAGGTAAAGTTCACAGATATCATCAAATATGCAAACATTAATCAACTGCACTCTATTTAAATAACACACATGTTAGGTACTGTGTACTCAATGTATAACACACTGTGTACTCAATATATAACACACTGTGTACTCAATATATAACACACTGTGTACTCAATGTATAACACACTGTGTACTCAATGTATAACACACTGTGTACTCAATAGATAACACATTGTGTACTCAATGTATAACACACTGTGTACTCAATGTATAACACACTGTGTACTCAATGTATAACACACTGTGTACTCAATATATAACACACTGTGTACTCAATATATAACACACTGTGTACTCAATGTATAACACACTGTGTACTCAATGTATAACACACTGTGTACTCAATAGATAACACATTGTGTACTCAATGTATAACACACTGTGTACTCAATAGATAACACACTGTGTACTCAATAGATAACACACTGTGTACTCAATAGATAACACATTGTGTACTCAATATATAACACATTGTGTACTCAATAGATAACACACTGTGTACTCAATAGATAACACACTGGTGAGTTAACTTTACTCACCAGTGCTATAAAGTGAGTTAGCTTTACTCACCAGTACTCTAAAGTGAGTTAACTTTACTCGCCAATACTCTAATGTGAGTTAAATTAACTCACCAGTACTCTAAAGTGAGTTAACTTTACTCGCCAATACTCTAATGTGAGTTAAATTAACTCACCAGTACTCTAAAGTGAGTTAACTTTACTCGCCAATACTCTAATGTGAGTTAACTTTACTCACCAATACTATAAAGTGAGTTAACTTTACTCACGAGTGCTCTAAAGTGAGTTTTAACACAATGCTGAATTATTTATCATAAATCTACGGTAAAAGGGAAGAATATTTCAATATCAAAACAATTACTAACGAAAAAGGTGAATATAAATGGTGAACATAAATGGTGAACATAAATGGTGAATATTCTCCACAGATGGTGAGCATTAACTCAAAGGGTACATAATACATTCACAAAGATACAGTACTACAAATAGATACAGTACTAGAAATAGATACAGTACTACAAATAGATACAGTACTACAAATGGATACAGTACTACAAATAGATACAGTACTACAAATAGATACAGTACTACAAATAGATACAGTACTACAAATAGATACAGTACTACAAATAGATACAGTACTACAAATAGATACAGTACTACAAATAGATACAGTACTACAAATAGATACAGTACTACAAATAGATAAACTACTACAAATAGATACAGTACTACAAATAGATACAGTACTACAAATAGATACAGTACTACAAATAGATACAGTACTACAAATAGAGTTATTTTGAATAAGGTAGAACATGAAATATATTTTGCATCAAATTTTAGAAATATCCTGAAAGTAAAATGAATACATAATAATATAGGGTAAATTACGAGTTATTGGACTGTTCCAAATTCTCCATCAAATAAGGAAAGGAGAGTATGATCACTGTTATTCAACTCATCTTTAATTGGCATCCATGATAAATGCTTGTATCATGGATACCAATTAATGTATAATTTAAATCTAAATTAATATATTATTTTTCTTTTATGATCGGAAATGTGTAACTGTCCAATAACTCGTAATTTAGCCTAGTACTTATTTAACTACTCACATTTTCAATCCAGTGGAGTCATTACTCCGCCCCTTCACCAGCCTCTTGTAAACCACTGTACAGTAACTGCTATGGTGTTACTGTGACCCTTAGTGTGCTGTAATTAATGGAACTAACTGTACGCTAATATTTAAACTATTATAGGTGTATGGTTGTCACTTTTATAGGTGTATGGTTGTCACTTTTATAGGTGTATGGTTGTCTATATTATAGGTATATGGTTGTTTCTATTATAGTTTTTTGGTTGTTTCTATTATAGGTATATGGTTGTCACTTTTATAGGTATATGGTTGACTATATTATAGGTATATGGTTGTTTCTATTATAGTTTTTGGTTGTTTCTATTATAGTTTTATGGTTGTTTCTATTAAAGGTATATGGTTGTCACTTTTATAGGTATATGGTTGACTATATTATAGGTATATGGTTGTTTCTATTATAGTTTTTGGTTGTTTCTATTATAGTTTTATGGTTGTTTCTATTAAAGGTATATGGTTGTCACTTTTATAGGTATATGGTTGTCTATATTATAGGTATATGGTTGTTTCTATTATAGTTTTTTGGTTGTTTCTATTATAGTTTTATGGTTGTTTCTATTAAAGTTATATGGTTGTCACTTTTATAGGTATATGGTTGTCACTTTTATAGGTATATGGTTTTCTATATTATAGGTGTATGGTTGTTTCTTTTATAGGTGTATGGTTGTTTGTATTATAGTTGTATGGTTGTTTCTTTATATGGTTGTTTCTTTATATAGTTGAATAGGTTTATTTCATCTCTAGCTCGTCTAACTTATCGATTTTGTCTCTGTGGACGCAGTAAAACATATACTATGACGATCACGTCCCTGGTTCCCCTTATTTTATAGAGCTATAAAGGCGCCCATAGGGGTAGGGGCCCTTCTTGCAGAGGTCCACCTAATTTTATCTTTCTTTATATAGTCCCATAAAAGCCTATATCAGAGATAATCCGGACACTCTCCAGAGTCGGACACTGCAGGTACACTAATCAATAACTTAGCTTATAATTCGTAAATTTAATAATTCGTTATCGTATTTTCTGAAATGCACTTCTAAAATTGACTAAATCTAAATTTTGTACAGTAGTTATTTCTTTAAGAACTATTTATTATATACATACATAGTTAGATAGAAATTTGAAATATAGTAATTAATTCGTTTGAAAAGGCATAGAGATTATAGAGCCTAGGTAACTACTAACTAGTTAACTAGGTGCTACTGCCTAGGCACCTAAGTACCTAGTGCCTAGGTGTCTACTCCCTATGTAACTAGACACAATACCTAGTGCTAAGTTTCTACCTAGTGGTTCGTATACGTTATATCACTCTCTTATAGTTAGTATTGACATGTCATTTCGAAGTAACTTCTTCTTCTTTTTTTCTCCGCAAAACCTGAAAAAGAAAAAAAAAACGTTAGAGAATTTAAAACATATTAGGGGTGAATTGCAAATTATTGGACAGCTACAGATATTTCGATCGTATAAGATTATTCTTCACATTTTAACTTGTTATTTTTATTAGTATCCGTGATACCTGCAGGTATCACGGATACTAATAAGAACAACGGAATAAAATTATAAAATGTTAACTTATAAAAAAAATTCTTAGTTGATCGAAAATATGGAACTGTCCGATAATTCTGAACATTCCCCATATACCCAGAAAGAAAGTTATGGTACAGATTGTAAAGCATCCCCCTAAATCTTCTATGGCCCCACTATAACTCTCTCACTGGGTATATATAGTACATACAATTGAAAAGAAATAAGTTAAAGCATCTATATCTAACATTGGTAAGTAGAGAGGCAAGAGGTAGATCTCCAATGTTTGGTATCTAGTAAAGATGACCCGTACAACTTAGAGAAGAATGGGTCATCTTTACTAGGAAATTTGAATATAGTTACTATGCATAAGCTAATATTCTTGCATGCAAGCTACCAACAAAAGTAACTTTTTTTAGTAGCCCTCAATATGGAACGTCATGAATAAAAGCAGAAATTGAAAATGCAACTGAAGTTAATACCGAATTGTATCTTTTCAATTGTCAATTAACGGGTTCTTCGTGGGTAATTCTTCACATAATCCATGAGTTTTAGAGTTTTCTTTATAGGTATTTTACAGGTGTGGTTTTTTAAATTCAGCTTTGAAGGTTTTTTGAAGTGTCCAGCTTTCGAATAGGAAGATTTCTATTCATCTTCATGGTTTATTAAATGCTTTCTTGGAATAAAGTGCTTTAGTTTATACTATCTATTATAAATAAAATAGCTGTACAAGATCCACTGTTTAGATAGATGCTTTACTCTATTCCCTACCTGCAACTGCAACAGTTGCCTATTACCTATTAATTGGGTGAGAGTATTTCCAGTGAAATATAGACACATTAATTTATGATTTGGTTTGCATTAATCATCACACAGAATAAATCAAATAAATCACTCAACATTTGGATGTACAAATTGAATGTTATTCTGAGTGATGTTAAATGCATAGACACCAATCGTTACATTCGTAGATTACAGAAGGTTATATTTTAGACTGTTTTTATTTATTTAGTATAACTAAAAAATTATTCAACAAAATGGCCTGAAATTTGGTGGAACGAATGTTCATTATCAAAAAACTATTTGGTTATATTTTTAGAGTGATCGGATTTAAGGTCAAAGGTCAAGGTCATTCATAACTCAAAACTCAAAAATTATTCTACCAAATTACCTAAAATTTGGTTGGACGATTGGTCATTATCCAGCAATAATTTTATAGATTTTGGGAGCAAACAAGTTGCAGGTCAAGGTCATTTATAAGCGGCGGTGAGGGTATTCGCTCCAAAAGTGGTAGTCATCTAATAGCAACTATAGTACTTACTACTAAACAGTGAAGGGTTAAAACAACCACCAATATTTGTAAATAAAGTGCACAGTGAAGAGGTAAAACAACCACCAATAGTTGTAAATAAAGTGCACAGTGAAGAGGTAAAACAACCACCAATAGTTGTAAATAAAGTGCAGAGTGAAGAGTAAAAAACAACCACCAATAGTTGTAAATAAAGTGCAGAGTGAGGAGTTAAAACAACCACCAATAGTTGTAAATAAAGTGCAGAGTGAAGAGTAAAAAACAACCACCAATAGTTGTAAATAAAGTGCACAGTGAAGAGTTAAAACAACCACCAATAGTTGTAATTTTTCATGCAGTTTCAGGGTAGTTGCAGTTTTAGGGTAAGTGCAGTTTCAAGGTAAGTGCAGTTTCAAGGTAAGTGCAGTCTTAGGGTAAGTGCAGTTTCAGGGTAAGTGCAGTTTCAGGGTAAGTGCAGTTTCAAGGTAAGTGCAGTTTCAAGGTAAGTGCAGTCTTAGGGTAAGTGCAGTTTCAGGGTAAGTGCAGTTTCAGGGTAAGTGCAGTTTCAAGGTAAGTGCAGTTTCAAGGTAAGTGCAGTTTTAGGGTAAGTGCAGTCTTAGGGTAAGTGCAGTTTCAGGGTAAGTGCAGTTTCAGGGTAAGTGCAGTTTCAAGGTAATTGCAGTTTTAGGGTAAGTGCAGTTTTAGGGTAAGTGCAGTTTCAGGGTAAGTGCAGTTTCAGGGTAAGTGCAGTTTAAGGGTAAGTGCAGTTTCAGGGTAAGTGCAGTTTCAGGGTAAGTGCAGTTTCAGGGTAAGTGCAGTTTCAAGGTAAGTGCAGTTTTAGGGTAAGTGCAGTTTTAGGGTAAGTGCAGTTTCAGGGTAAGTGCAGTTTCAGGGTAAGTGCAGTTTTAGGGTAAGTGCAGTTTTAGGGTAAGTGCAGTTTTAGGGTAAATGCAGTTTTAGGGTAAGTGCAGTTTCAGGGTAAGTGCAGTTTCAGGGTAAGTGCAGTTTTAGGGTAAGTGCAGTTTTAGGGTAAGTGCAGTTTTAGGGTAAATGCAGTTTTAGGGTAAGTGCAGTCTTAGGGTAATCGTCACTCTCAATTCATATTTTATTCACATTCAATCATTCAGTAATTCGTCCATTACGACTGAGGGTATAAGTACACACGTAGCAATTACACGATATGTGCTAAATAAGTTCTCTGTAGTAATAGCTGTGTCAATTTATAGAGGAACATATGCAATTTGGGGTGAACATGCAATTGAAATGACTGTGAATATTTAATATTTTGTGACATTGTTAATATTAGTGTAAAATAACATTGTTAATATTAGTGTAAAATAACATTGTTAATTTTAGTGTAAAATAACATTGTTAATTTTAGTGTAAAATAACATTGTTAATATTAGTGTAAAATAACATTGTTTAATATTAGTGTAAAATAACATTGTTAATATTAGTGTAAAATAACATTGTTAATATTAGTGTAAAATAACATTGTTAATATTAGTGTAAAAATAACATTGTTTAATAATAGTGTAAAATAACATTGTTAATAATAGTGTAAAATAACATTGTTAATATTAGTGTAAAATAACATTGTTAATATTAGTGTAAAATAACATTGTTAATATTAGTGTAAAATAACATTGTTAATATTAGTGTAAAAATAACATTGTTTAATAATAGTGTAAAATAACATTGTTAATAATAGTGTAAAATAACATTGTTAATATTAGTGTAAAATAACATTGTTTAATAATAGTGTAAAATAACATAGTTAATATTAGTGTAAAATAACATTGTTAATATTAGTGTAAAATAACATTGTTAATAATAGTGTAAAATAACATTGTTAATAATAGTGTAAAATAACATTGTTAATATTAGTGTAAAATAACATTGTTAATATTAGTGTAAAATAACATTGTTAATATTAGTGTAAAATAACATTGTTAATAATAGTGTAAAATAACATTGTTAATATTAGTGTAAAATAACATTGTTAATATTAGTGTAAAATAACATTGTTAATATTAGTGTAAAATTACATTGATAATATTAGTGTAAAATAACATTGTTAATAATAGTGTAAAATAACATTGTTGATATTAGTGTAAAATAACATTGTTAATAATAGTGTAAAATAACATTGTTAATATTAGTGTAAAATAACATTGTTAATAATAGTGTAAAATAACATTGTTAATATTAGTGTAAAATAACATTGTTAATAATAGTGTGAAATAACATTGTTAATATTAGTGTAAAATAACATTGTTAATATTAGTGTAAAATAACATTGTTAATAATAGTGTAAAATAACATAGTTAATAATAGTGTAAAATAACATTGTTAATATTAGTGTAAAATAACATTGTTAATATTAGTGTAAAATAACATTGTTGATAATAGTGTAAAATAACATTGTTTAATAATAGTGTAAAATAACATTGTTAATATTAGTGTAAAATAACATTGTTAATATTAGTGTAAAATAACATTGTTAATATTAGTGTAAAATAACATTGTTAATAATAGTGTAAAATAACATTGTTAATAATAGTGTAAAATAACATTGTTAATAATAGTGTAAAATAACATAGTTAATAATAGTGTAAAATAACATTGTTAATATTAGTATAAAATAACATTGTTAATATTAGTGTACAATAACATTGTTTAATAATAGTGTAAAATAACATTGTTAATATTAGTGTAAAATAACATTGTTAATAATAGTGTAAAATAACATAGTTAATAATAGTGTAAAATAACAATGTTAATATTAGTATAAAATAACATTGTTAATATTAGTGTGAAATAACATTGTTAATATTAGTGTGAAATAACATTGTTAATATTAGTGTAAAATAACATTGTTAATAATAGTGTAAAATAACATAGTTAATAATAGTGTAAAATAATATTGTTAATATTAGTGTAAAATAACATTGTTTAATAATAGTGTAAAATAACATTGTTAATATTAGTGTAAAATAACATTGTTAATATTAGTGTAAAATAACATTGTTTAATAATAGTGTAAAATAACATTGTTAATATTAGTGTAAAATAACATTGTTTAATATTAGTGTGAAATAACATTGTTAATATTAGTGTAAAATAACATTGTTAATAATAGTGTAAAATAACATTGTTTAATAATAGTGTAAAATAACATTGTTTAATAATAGTGTAAAATAACATTGTTAATATTAGTGTAAAATAACATTGTTTATATTAGTGTAAAATAACATTGTTAATAATAGTGTAAAATAACATTGTTAATATTAGTGTAAAATAACATTGTTAATATTAGTGTAAAATAACATTGTTAATATTAGTGTAAAATAACATTGTTAATATTAGTGTAAAATAACATTGTTAATATTAGTGTGAAATTATAAATGTATTCGAGGGTCATGATTCGATTCCCGAAAAGTGAATTAAATTTTAATTTTTCTTAATAAAATTTTATATTCTCATGAAGTGAATATAAAAATATAATTTGAAATAATTTCTTTATTTCAAACATTCAAATACATTTTTATTAATAATATTTACTAATTCTCAGTTTAATAATTTTCTTCTTATATAAAATTTCCTCATCCGAAAATGCTCTATCATAACATTTGTCTATTTAATTAGTTCACTTCAATTAGTTGGAATTATTGGCTATGTTTCAGTCCAAATATTTTCCCTGAACACCAATCAAGATAGTCTCTAATTCCCTAATAAAGAAATAGAGTCATAAAATGACTCCTTGATGTCCCAGCCAGAGAAAAGAGTCCCAATAAATAAATAAAGTGTGTTCAATGGGACGCAAGAAAGTTACCAAGAAATCCCCAATTTGTTCGGCCATTTACTCAGCCAATCAAACCCATAAGCACAATTAATGAAACAACTTTTGTTATCTTAATAAAAAGAACTGCTGCTAAAATTAATGAAAACTCTTCCTCTCTCCACGGCAAATCGCGTCCATAAATTAGCTTTTATTTTTATTACGGCAGTCATCTTGACCAGTAAAAGTAGCAGGGATACCAAGGCATTTCTTAATAAAAATCCTTAATTAAAAAATGAAATATTGGTAGCATGGATACTCACCTAGTGGTGGCTTGGGATTGGCATCCCCCAGGGGGGAGGGGTATCCCTCGGTGGAAGGGAAATCCTTTTAGGAGATGTTAACGGTAGAAGCGGTGGTGTGTGGCTGTGAAGGGACGGACCGAGCAGAGACACGTCCTCTCCCAACAAGAGGCAAGAGTTAACTGCCGTGGAGGGGAAATATCTAAGCACTGTTAGCGAGAGGGTCATTCTGACCCTAAAGAAACGAACGCCAGGCCTATTAAGCACTGCCTCACAGAGCCATGGTCCTGCTAATGCCTAAAATCACCTAAAAACAACCCCCACGCTACCAACAACCAACACACCCACACATTATCGCACAAATGTGAAAAATAGGCATTTTTCTTTGAAATCTATCCATGGTTTTTAATAATGGTAGATCTTTCCAATCAAATAATATTTATAGCAAGCAGGAAGTTGTGGTGGATTGTAAACACTAAAGAGTAACACACACCTATTCAACAGGTTAACTTTCAGTGAAATTAAACAACAAACAACTACTGTATCATTAGAATACATTGCTTAGGTACAATATCAATAGTTTACCATTCACCGATAGTTATTGTTAGTTGTGTCCGTGGCCACCAGAGGCGCTGTCTGCCCCACTTTGAGAGAGAGAGAGACAGGCAATGGCGCAATGTTATGAGGGATAAGTAGTGTGGCGGCCATTCTCCATGGAAGCCAAAAGGCGAAATGAAAATAAGAATAATGAATGGCAGTCTTTGGCAATGGGACAGAAACACCCCGTCCACACGACCCCGTCCACATGCATAGCTACTCTCGATTGTTTTGTTTGTTACGATTAGGGAACATGGTGGGGGACATGGTGGGGAACATGGTGGGGAACATGGTGGGGAACATGGTGGGGAACATGGTGGGGGACATTGTGGGGAACATGGTGGGGGACATTGTGGGGAACATGGTGGGGAACATGGTGGGGTACATGGTGGGGTACATGGTGGGGTACAAGGTGGGGGACATGGTGGGGGACATGGTGGGGACATGGTGGGGAACATGGTGGGGTACATGGTGGGGTACATGGTGGGGTACAAGGTGGGGGACATGGTGGGGGACATGGTGGGAACATGGTGGGGAACATGGTGGGGAACATGGTGGGGAACATGGTGGGGAACATGGTGGGGGACATTGTGGGGAACATGGTGGGGGACATTGTGGGGAACATGGTGGGGAACATGGTGGGGTACATGGTGGGGTACATGGTGGGGTACAAGGTGGGGGACATGGTGGGGGACATGGTGGGGACATGGTGGGGAACATGGTGGGGTACATGGTGGGGTACATGGTGGGGTACAAGGTGGGGGACATGGTGGGGGACATGGTGGGGACATGGTGGGGAACATGGTGGGGAACATGGTGGGATACATGGTAGGGGACATTGTGGGTTACATTATGGGTGACATGGTGGGGAACATGGTGGGGTACATGGTGGGGTACATGGTGGAGTACAAGGTGGGGGACATGGTGGGGAACATGGTGGGGACATGGAGGGGAACATGGTGGGGAACATGGTGGGGTACATGGTAGGGGACATTGTGGGTTACATTATGGGTGACATGGGACAGGGGCATGGTGGGGATATTGAGGGGACATGGTGGGGGACAAGTTGGGGGGGGGTATGTGGGGGGGGGGACATAGTGGAGGACATGGTGGGGTACATGGTGGGGCAATGGTGTGGTACAGGGGACATGGCGGGGGACATAGCGGAGGACATGGTGGGGTACATGGTGGGACAATGATGTGTTACATGGTGGGGCAATAATGTGTTACATGGTGGGGGCAATGATGTGTTACATGGTGGGGGCAATGATGTGTTACATGGTGGGGTCAATGATGTGTTACATGGTGGGGGACATGGTGGGGTACATGGTGGGGCAATGGTGTGGTACATGGTGGGGGCAATGATGTGTTACATGGTGGGGGCAATGATGTGTTACATGGTGGGGGCAATGATGTGTTACATGGTGGGGGACATGGTGGGGTACATGGTGGGGGCAATGATGTGTTACATGGTGGGGGCAATGATGTGGTACATGGTGGGGGCAATGATGTGTTACATGGTGGGGCAATGATGTGTTACATGGTGGGGGCAATGATGTGTTACATGGTGGGGGCAATGATGTGGTACATGGTGGGGGACATGGTGAGGTACATGGTGGGGGACATGGTGGGGTACATGGTGGGAGACATGATCTATTCAAATCCTTGTTCTCTATACCGATGAACAAATTTGAAAAAAAAATATTAAAAAATATTCCAATAATGAAGACTTTATATTAAATTTACTCTTAAATTATCTACTAGGTCCCCTACAAGCAATTTTTTTTACAATTTCAAACATTACAGCTATTCTGTTTAATCAACTTACTGTAAACTCCATGAAATTTCTGAGGTGGATATAGATTGCACACAGTTCGTTTCGAATGTCAGCAAAGTACAATGGATAGGTCCCATAAGATACAGAAAGACAACAAGAGAAACTTATTATGAAATCTTTTATCTACTTCATGAATTCATTTATTTATTTATTTATTTATTTATTGAACATAAATTCGCCCTTACATTTAGAACGAGTGACCGGGCAATCACACGTTCCTTACGAGGAATCGAATTCACGGCCCAGAGAAGCTTTCACTTATAGGGCAAAAAGATACACATATAATTAATTCAGTAGCCATAACTGTGATATTGAACATATTTGATAGCAAGAAAAACAATAAATACATGATACAATGTGAGACAATGAATTCAATATAGCAACAAACAATAATTCTCAAAAATAATTAAATCCTAATAAATCAATACCTAAGTAAGCTTAAGTTGTACTATAATATGATTAAATTGAGACTAAGATATGAATATGTTTAAAATGAAGGAATACTCTTTATTGCACAATATATAGAAAAAGAACATGTATGAAAACCAAATTATCTGAACAGAATAATAGTATAATTAGTGAAACCTAACAAAAGTCTCACGGAAATTCAACCATGACTATTCAGTCAGCAATTTCAGCAAGAATCTTTTATAAATATTTTTGAATCTTGATAATGATTGCACATTCCTAATATTATAAGGAATGTCGTTCCATATCTTGACACATAAGAAATGAATATGGGCCTGAGATTTTGACTTTTTATATCTCGGCAACACGTAGTTAGATCTATGTCTTGTTATAGATGGTTATGTTGATCTTGAAGAGTGTGGAGTCTTCAACCCAATTCGACATCAAATGATTCATCATTGATTGTTCTATGCATATACAATGAAATATCACAATTAAAGATATCCCTTAAAGGAAGTAAGTTCATATCACGAAAGTAAATATCTGTATGTTGCCTATAATCCAAAAAATTGATACATCTAATGGTATTTCTTTGCAATATAGCAATGCTGTTAACAATATAACCTGGTGCATTAAACCATACTTCTATTCCGTAAGTAATATATGGGTATATCATGGTAAAATAAAGAGACCTAAGGATATGATTAGGGACAACATCTCGTATCTTGAACAAAACTCCAATACTTTGGGACATTTTGATTGATATAAGTGAGACATGGTCTGCAAAATTAAGTTTATCATCAAGTACAACGCCAAAAGTTTTATTCTGTGGACCTGCTCAATATAACTATCTCCCATTACAATTTGTCCATCAAGAATACGCTGTCCCCTATAAGAATATGTCATAAATTTTGTCTTATCTACATTAATCTTTATTTTGTTACGATGAATCCATTTAGAAACATTTTCAAGATTAGAGTTTATATTCACGTGAATATTATTGATATTAGATTTTGGTATAGCACATGAGATACAGCAGTCATCTGCAAACATTTGAAATTTGAAATAACAAGTGCTAATCATTTATATACAAGAGAAAAAGTAGAGGGCCCAAGTTACTTCCTTGTGGTACAGAATAACTGATACAGTATATTTCAGAATTTACGCCAACTGTGTTCTACCAGATAAGTAAGATCTGAACCACTCATGGGGTTTATAACATAAACGAAGGCTAAACATATATTGTTTATCCATGAAAATTCTAAATGCAAATCAAAACAAAGAGTGCACAATCTTTTTATTCAGCGTCAGGTTAGTGTTTCGTACAATTGTTGTGCACAGAGTATGAAAAACTTTTAAAGTATACAGGGTGTTGCAGAAACAAATGTACCCACCCAGGTAACAAAAAATTATTCCCTGAAGTTATTCCTTCGTTATCCCCTGCGTTATCGAGGGGATGCCCCATTTTAGGGGATATCTCTCAATGATATCGAGGGAACCATGATGGGATTTAAATATATTATCCCTGGAATATTCCATCGATATCAATGGAAGGGCAAGGAATACCGAAATTATTATTCACTCGATAACAAGGGAATAAAAATGGGTTAGTGAAGGGATATTCCTTCAATATGAAGGGGATTAAATGGGAATATTCCCTGAATCTTCCTTCGATATCAAGAACAGAGCAAGAATATAAAAATAATGATACCAAAAATTTATATTTCCTTGCATATAGTGCATATGTACATTTGGCCTTATATGAATTATTTTAATAATACATATTGTTATATACAAATTAAATGGAAAGAATTGGAGAAAGGAATGGAGTGGCGTTTCCGGGACGCGAACTCGCAACTTGTTGACTCTTGTTTGCGACGCTAACCACTTGAGGATTTTTAATGAACTTTATGCTATATGATAACTCAAGTTTATCTTTAAGTTATCATCGATAAATATAGTTTCATATTTCATAGATTATTTCTTTTTTCTTTTATAATCGTTTCTTTTATAATTTGTAGAGGATCGACTATTTTTCACTAATTCCTGAAATATTCCTTCGATATCGATAGAGGATTAACAAATTTTCACTAATTCCTGGAATATTCCCTCGATACCGTTAGGGGATTAACTAATTTTCACTAATTTCTGGTGTCTTCCCTCGATATTGTTAGGGGATTAACTAATTTTCACTAATTCCTGGAATATTCCTTCGATATCGTTAGGGGATTAACTAATTTTCACTAATTCCTGGAATATTCCCTGATATCGTTAAGGGATCAACTAATTTTCACTATTCTTGGTATATTGGAATATTCCCTCGATATCGATAGGATCAACCAATTTTCACTAATTCCTGGAATATTCCCTTGATATAGTTAGGGGATCAATTAATTTTCACTAATCCCTGGAATATTCCCTCGATACCATTTAGGATATCGGATAATGAGGGAATATATAGATCTCGAGGGAATATCCGGGAATAACTCAATGTTACCTGGGAGCAACTTCAAATTAGTATATCCCAACAACTACTGAAGGTACAGTTTTCTTTTAATTATCATTTTGTTTGTTGAACACTTTCCATCCACAGTTAAATTTGCATAAAGTTTTATTTATATATGTTTATGAATTTTATAACGATTTTATTGATGGGTGGTGAAAATGGCCTTGCGCGAACGCTCGATCAGCAAACAAACAATGAAGTAATTTCAAACCTAACGAATATATTTATTAGACAACGACCCTATTAATAAAACAGTTTATTTCCAGGTTTTAAAATCATTCAAATAACTATTTCTTTTATGGAGAAATGTGTTTAACACAAAAAGGAAGGCACAAGTTTAAATTTTAACAAGGGTCGTTCAGGCCACCCCTACAAAATGAAAGTCAGAGTGATGGTTTTATTTTCCATAGAGATAAAGTCGGAAAAAGTTAAAATTAGGATGAATATTTTGATGACTAAATTGCTGAATGCTCTGATTAATTACTTATTCGTTTCTATGAAATAAAACTTCGTCCCACATGATAATATCTTACACATTACAAACATGTCTTTGCAAGAACCAGTTGACAAAGTTTCTACGGCGTCAAAAATCTGTTTCAAGAAGTTAATGTCTGACTTTCCTTTTTACGGGTGGTATAGTAGGTCATGTTTGATAATTCTATTGATTGAAGATTTTGAGGTGTTTAATCCATTTCTTTACACAAAATTATTTCTATTTTCCAAACAGGAGTTGCTGAACAAAATAGATTTTATTTTCATATCTTGTGACCTAATAGACCCTTCTTAAAATTAAAATTTGTGCCTTCATTTTTGTAAGTAAACACATTTCTCCGAATTGGCAATATTTTGTAAAAGAAACTGTTTTCGAATGCTGTTAAAACATGGAAATAAATACTTTTATTGTGGGGTTGTAGTGTAATAGATAATTTTTATGCTTGAACTTACCGCATTGTCCGTTTGCTGACATTTCGCACAAAGCCATTTTCACCACCCATTAATAAAATCGTTATAATATTCATGAAAATGAATAAATTTCATGAAAATTTGATGGAAGATGGAGAAGAGTTCAACCAACAAAATGATACTTAAAAGAAAACTGTATCTTCAGTAGTTGTTGAAATATACTAATTTAAAGTTGGGTACACTTTTTTCTGGGACACGCTGTATAATCATTAAAATACTGATCTAAACATTATACTATTTTCAGATTGGTTACCCTAGACCTTAATTCTATAACAATATGTTATGACTCACTTTTTGCCGGACCATGCATAGGACATATAAAAGTTATTTTAGCCATCCATTAAAATATTTAGATTAGTATATATTCAATTTGTGTTCTCAATGAATAGGACACTTGACAGTATAAGTCAATTGAAAGTGTTTTACAATTTCTATTCCTTCATACTGCTAACTAAGGTAATAAAAGAGACTTTAATTAATACCTCGTTACCATGTCTATCTTCTTACATTCCCTCGTTAAAAAGGTGTGTTTTTGGCAATGTGAATAGCAGGTACCACGTCTCACCTCAACATTAACATAACTCATTGATTAACAAACGTGCAAAAAAGAACGCAAAGACCGATTGGAGAAGAGACATGATTAGTGAAGGGATATTATTGGAACTTTTAAGGGAGATGTGTATTAAATTAATGAAATGTGATGTAGCAGACTTACAGTGATGATGTACTATCAGAGAAAAGAGTCACTGTGATGATGTACTATCAGAGAAAAGAGTCACTGTGATGATGTACTATCAGAGAAAAGAGTCACTGTGATAATGTACTATCAGAGAAAAGAGTCACTGTGATGATGTACTATCAGAGAAAAGAGTCACTGTGATGATGTACTATCAGAGAAAAGAGTCACTGTGATGATGTACTATCAGAGAAAAGAGTCACTGTGATGATGTACTATCATAGAAAAGAGTCACTGTGATGATGTACTATCAGAGAAAAGAGTCACTGTGATGATGTACTATCAGAGAAAAGAGTCACTGTGATGATGTACTATCAGAGAAAAGAGTCACTGTGATGATGTACTATCAGAGAAAAGAGTCACTGTGATGATGTACTATCAGAGAAAAGAGTCACTGTGATGATGTACTATCAGAGAAAAGAGTCACTGTGATGATGTACTATCAGAGAAAAGAGTCACTGTGATGATGTACTATCAGAGAAAAGAGTCACTGTGGTGATGTACTATCAGAGAAAAGAGTCACTGTGATGATGTACTATCAGAGAAAAGAGTCACTGTGATTGATGTACTATCAGAGAAAAGAGTCACTGTGATGATGTACTATCAGAGAAAAGAGTCACTGTGATGATGTACTATCAGAGAAAAGAGTCACTGTGATGATGTACTATCAGAGAAAAGAGTCACTGTGATGATGTACTATCAGAGAAAAGAGTCACTGTGATGATGTACTATCAGAGAAAAGAGTCACTGTGATGATGTACTATCAGAGAAAAGAGTCACTGTGATGATGTACTATCAGAGAAAAGAGTCACTGTGATGATGTACTATCAGAGAAAAGAGTCACTGTGATGATGTACTATCAGAGAAAAGAGTCACTGTGATGATGTACTATCAGAAAAAAGAGTCACTGTGCTGATGTACTATCAGAGAAAAGTGTCACTGTGATGATGTACTATCAGAGAAAAGAGTCACTGTGATAATGTACTGTCAGAGAAAAGAGTCACTGTGATGATGTACTATCAGAGAAAAGAGTCACTGTGACGATGTACTATCAGTGTAAAGAGTCACTGTGATGATGTACTATCAGAGAAAAGAGTCACTGTGATGATCTACTATCAGAGAAAAAAGTCACTGTGATGATGTACTATCAGAGAAAAGAGTCACTGTGATGATGTACTATCAGAGAAAAGAGTCACTGTGATGATGTACTATCAGAGAAAAGAGTCACTGTTATGATGTACTATCAGAGAAAAGAGTCACTGTGATGATGTACTATCAGAGAAAAGAGTCACTGTGATGATGTACTATCAGAGAAAGAGTCACTGTGATGATGTACTATCAGAGAAAACAGTCACTGTGATGATGTGGTGTCAGAAAAAAGAGTCACTGTGATGATGTACTATCAGGGAAAAGAGTCACTGTGATGATGTACTATCAGAGAAAAGAGTCACTGTGATGATGTACTATTAGAGAAAAGAGTCACTGCGATGATGTACTATCAGAGAAAAGAGTCACTGTGATGATGTACTATCAGAGAAAAGAGTCACTGTGATGATGTACTATCAGAGAAAAGAGTCACTGTGATGATGCACTATCAGAGAAAAGAGTCACTGTGATG